>MEHQ01000128.1:123587-141365 GCA_008828725.1 Saccharina japonica | reverse complement strand
CCCCGATGGTCTAGAGGTAACCTCGAACGCTTCTGAACGTTGATGTCTGGAGTTCGAATCTCACGTGGGTCGGACTTTTGAGTTTATTTGCAAAAATAAATAAAAAACGGAATCAACTGCTGAGAGCGCCAATTAATAGTAGCGTGGGTAGGCCCAATTCGATGCGAGTCGACGAGGGAAGGAAAGGCTGAAGTCTTCTCGCGATAAAAATGCAAGGCAAGAACCGTAGTGGGGGAGGAGGGAGAGGAGCCTACTTTGTGACCCCGGATCTGAGTTACGACTAGGGAGGAGAGAGAAAGGAAGGGCGAAGATAATAAATGGGATGGACAAAAAAAAAAAAAAAAAATCGCACCAAATTCAACAGATAGACCGGTCGAACGCTGTTTTATGTTACTGGTGCTCCCAATCTTTATGAGTATAGTACCATCGTCCATGGTCTTTATTTTACCGTAGTACACAAGACTTTTCTTGTCATAACCTCGAACAATCGATCTGCGGATCACCTCGTCGTTTTTATCCTTCATCATACGAAACTCCATTTTACATTTTTGTTCCATGTCGGCGATCATTCTTTGTGTTTCGTATTTACCGGTCTCGCGGATGTCTTTTGAGTATATTTGATATCCACTTCTGGAATGTCCTTGCGAGCGGTTTATTTGAACCCATTACTAGGCTGTATACTCCAGTTTGTATGTACCTGGTATAGATATAACGCCAGTCGCAGTCGTAAGAAATCTATTTTATATGTGGATGCTATTTTCCGTTGTTTTATTTTGGTGCTCGAATCTGTTGTGTACGTCCCGTCGAGATCGTGTGTACGAAAATGGCAAAGGTACTACTCATGAAAGCATTGGATATTTCCCCTTTATTTTCCTGCTTGTCCTGCTTGTTTTTATCGGGGAGGGCAGTACTCTGTTACTTATTAATAACGGCACACCCTGTTTCTAATTCGTGTTGAGTGCTGTAGTTGTATGCACTTTGGGCTTTCTTTGTTTTTCGTTATCGTTTTTGTTTGTTGATCTGTTTTATTATATGTTTTTTTTTATTCTTTATTTTTCCCTTTTCCCTTTTTTCTTTTCTTTCTTCTCTTTCACGCAGCTGGGTTGCTAATAGGGTAGGTCGTGCCTGTCGTATACAGCATTGCATTGTCTGCTCTGCTTACTGCATTGCAGCGTAGTATCTCTGTGTCGTATCAATAGTTTTGTGACAACATAACTGGTATCTCTCCACGTAGGATGAAGAATCGGCACAGACACTGGGTGTGCTGCGTGCTGGATGTCGACGGGTAGAAAGGACGTTTAATGTGAAGAACACACACACAAGAGTTCCGATTAATATGTCCCGGGTAGTATATACGATAACACACTACACCTCTCAGACGAATGGATATCTTAAGCCTTAAGCTAAGCCTTAAGCTAAGCCTTAAGCTAAGCCTTAAGCTAAGCCTTAAGCTAAGCCTTAAGCTAAGCCTTAAGCTAAGCCTTAAGCTAAGCCTTAAGCTAAGCCTTAAGCTAAGCCTTAAGCTAAGCCTTAAGCTAAGCCTTAAGCTAAGCTCATTTCATCAAGCACGGTTAGGGTACAAAGCCCCGGCGGCGCGTACATACGAGTATGCGTGTGTGTTCTTCACATTAAACCGTCCTTTCTACTCGTCGGCATCCAGCACACCCAGTATCTGTGCCGATTCTTCATCCTAGAGAGATACCAGTTCTGTGGTCACAAAACTACGACACAGCAGAGATACAACGAGTACGTCGTGGTGCAATGCAGTATATTTGTCTCTCACTGCCTATTTTTGTCCCTCTCTGTTTCCCCCTCTCCTCCCCCTCTCTCGCTTTCTCCCTTTCTCCCTCTCTCTCTTTTTCTCTTTTTTGTTCTCTCTCTATTTTTTTGTGTTCTCTATTTTGATTTCTCTGCACCGCCCGCGGCATAGAAGCGAAATATGTGGATGAAGGCGATTAGGGAGGCTATATCGTTGGGACAGGAGTTGCTATCGTCTGGCGAGGCGTGTTGTGAAGCGGTGAGAGGCGCTCAAGATTACAGAAGTGGCTGTTTTTGTTCTATTGTTGTCACTGCTGCTGCTGCAGATGTTACTGGTCCTGTTGTTGTTGTTCGTGTTGTTTTTGTTCGTGTTGTTGCTGTTGTCGCTTTTGCTGCTGCTGCTGCTGCTGCTGCTACTGATGCTGCTGTTACTGCTGCTGTTGTTGCTGCTGACTGCTTCTACTGACTGCTGCTGCTGTTACTGGTGCTGTTGTTGCTGCTGCTGATATTTCTGATGCTCTTGTTGCTGCCGTTGTTGTTGTTGTTGTTGTTGTTGTTGTTGTTGTTGTTGTTGTTGTTGTTGTTGTTGTTGTTGTTGTTGTTGTTCTGCTGCTGAACGCTGCTGCTGCTGCTGCTGACTGCTATTGCTGACTGCTACTGCTGATGTTACTGATGCTCTTGTTGCTGTCGTTGCTGCTGCCGCTGTCGCTGCTGCCTGTGCTGTTAATTCTACCACCACCAAACAATACAACCACCATCGGAGCAGGGTTCGCTAACTGTTGCTGCTGCTGCTGCTGCTGACTGCTGCTGTTGTTGCTGCTGACTGCTGCTGACTGCTGCTGACTGCTGCTGCTGACTGCTACTGCTGACGTTACTGGTACTCTTGTTTCTGTTGTTGCTCCTGCTGTCGCTGTTGCCGGTGCTGTCAATGCAACCACCATCTCCATCGGAGCAGGGTTCGCTAACAGAGCTGGCGGCAAGGATGAGCGCCGAGATCGAAGTCCGGGATCGTCACTACCGGTTCCGCGTGTTCCGGTCCTGCTTCCTAGGTAACGACAACCATAATTGCACAGCACATGGGCGAAACCTAATTGCAAGTCTAGAAATCGCATCCCTATTTGCAGACCACACGCTATGTTCCTCTCACTAATAGTGAGGGATATAGGTCGGTGACCCCCCTGGATGCTACCAGGGCCAATGGGACGATTTTACGCACGGGGGTAGGTAGGGTGCAGTGCACCTTGAACACCAAGTCACCAGCAACAGCCAAGTAGTGCGCGGCTAATTGCAACTCTAGAACTGCAAAATTAATTGTAACACGCACATGATATTATCTGTGCAATATAGTGATTACAACGCACATGATATTATCAGTGTAATGCAGTGATGGCAACGGACATGATATTATCAGTGTAGTATAGTGTTGGAGGCACCCCGATAGATGACACCCCCCTTTCGATTTGGTCAACACCGTTACCCTGATCCTACCCGGACCTAATCCCATTTGACACCCTGCTTCCACCAAATAGTAGTGGTGCAGAAGTATCATTAGCCCCCCGCAGGAGCCGCCGGAGGTCGAGAGTCCGAAGCGCGAGCCGCAATTGTGCGGGTTGCAAATTGTGCGGCGGGGTCTAGACTTGCAATTAGTGCTTCCCCAACAAATGACAGATGTATACGGGGTACAGTGTAATAATAAATCCTTTGTACTCCTACATCCTATCGATGAGTTACATCCTATCACATGATAATAATTTGAACCTGGCCCCATATTATGGCCGACTTAACTTTAATCTGCCTGGTTGGTGAAAACCCAACGTGCTCCGTCCCGGCCTTGTAGGGGTGCGAGGGTCTATGGTCATACGACTACGGCCGTGCACGACATGAGTACACCCCCCCCCCTCCCCCCCCCCCCCCTCCCCATTTATTATCTTCGCCCTTCTTTTTCTGTCTCCCTCTTTAGTCACATAGCAAGCTCTTCTTTTTATCGCGAGAAGACTGGAGTACTTTCTTCCCTCGTCGACTATTAATAGCGCCGAGTTGCACCTACCCTCGCCACGAAGGCGCTCTCAGCAATTGAACCTTTTTTTTTGTTTCTTCTTGCAAATAAATCCAATCTCACCACGGTGGGATTCGAACCCCAGGACCAGCGCTAGTGAGCATTCGAGGGTAACCACTAGGCCACGGGGGCAGCCCCGGCTTGATGTGATCATGATTCTGAAAATATCAAGATTAAGATTCATGATCAATCGTGTTTTTTTTTGTTGATTGCCCACCCTGATCTTGGGTGTTGGATCTTGTTCTCATATCTATGTATTATCTCTCGTGTGTTGAACGTAGGAGGTGTGACGTGTTATGCGTTTGCAGGAGAAGATGCGGTGTCCTGGCTGCATTCGGATTGCGGTGGAACGTTTTCCGTCAAAAGGGCATGTTATAACTTATCTTGTTATCTTATCTAATGTATCATGTGGATCCTGGGCGTTGGATCTTGCAATCTTGTTCTCATATCTCATACACGTATCATATGTCATGTTAACCCTGAGTGTTGGATCTTGGAATCTTGTTCTCGTATCTCACAGCATATGCCATGCGGATCTTGAGTATTGGATCTTGGATTTTGTTCTCGTATCTCATAGCGTATGGCATGTGGATCTTGGGTGTTGGATCTTGGATCTCGTTATCATATCCCATAGCATATGTCATGTGGATCTTGGGTGTTGGGTGTTGGTCGGATCTTGTTATCATATCTCGTGTTAATGTGAGATGTGTTAATGTGGGATGTTGCAGGGGAAGACGCGGTGTCCTGGCTACAGTCGGAATGCGGCGGAATGTGTTCGGTGGAGGAGGCGTTGCTGAGGGGCAACAGGATGGTCAAAGCGGGGCTGATCTACCACTCCACCTTCGGACACGGCCTGCAGAACAGTCGGCTCTTTTATAAGTGAGACGTTGGGGAGGGGGGGAGGGAGGGAGGGGGAGAGATAATGGANTATGTAGCGTGTCTGTTAGGTCCAGGTGGTCCGCGCCGTGCTTCTGCTCCTCGATGGATAGCACCCCGCGGAAGAGCTCCTCGGCCTCTCCCATCCTCCCCGCATCGGACGCGCAGACGCCGAGCTGGTGCATGGTGAGGGCCACGTTGAGGTGGTGACCCACCGCGTCATCCTCCTCGTCGATCGACAGCGCTCGGCGCAGCAGCCTCATGCCCTCGTTCACCCTCCCCGCTCTCAGCACGCACACCCCGAGCTCGTGTAGGGTGCGTGCCACGCCCGAATGCCGGGGGCCAAGCTTCTTCTCCTCGATCGCCAGCGCGCGTCTGTACAACTTCTCCGCCTCGTCAATCCGACCCGCCCCGGAAGAGCAAGCTCCCAGCTGGTGCAGAGTAAGCACCACGTCCATGTGGTTCGCGCCCAACTTGTCCTCCCGGATGGCTAGCGCTCGACGGTACATGCCTTCAGCCTCCACCGCGTTGCCTAGGGCTGCCACGCACTGCCCGAGGTCGTAGAGGGTGTAGGCCACGTAGAGGTGGTTCTTCCCGAGCCGCTCCTCGCGGATGTTCAGCGCTCGCCGGAACAGCGCCTCCGCCTCCTTCACGCGCTCGTCCTTGCGCGCGCACGCCCCGAGGCACTGCAGCGTGCCGGCGGCGTCGAGAGACGCGCCGAGCGTCTCCCTGATCACGAGCGCTCGACGGAACAGCTGCTCCGCCTCCTCCGTCCTCCCCGACGCGAAGGCGCAGCCGCCCAGGTCGTGCACGGTGTAGGCAACATCACGGTGGTAGGCGCCCAGCGTGTCCTCCTTCACGAAGAGCGCGCGACGGAAATACTTCTCGGCTTCGTCTACACGGCCGGCGTCGTACGCGCACACCCCGAGCTCGTGGACGGTAGCAGCCACGTCCGCGTGCGTGGCGCCCAGCTTGCCCTCCCGGATGGCCAACGCTCGGAGGTACAGCTCCTCCGCTTCCTCCGTACGCCCCGCGTTTCTCACGCAGCCCCCGAGGCTGTGCAGGGTGCGCGCCACGTGGATGTGCTCGGCACCCAACTGCTCCACCCGAATCCCCAGCGTCTTGCGGTACAACGCCTCCGCCTCACTAACCCGCCCTGCCTTCCACGCGCACACTCCCAGATTGTGAAGAGTAGCGGCGACGTCCGGGTGGCGAGCCCCAAGCTTCTCCTGTCGAATCGCCAGCGCTCGCCGGTACAGCCCCTCGGCGACATCAATCGTACCCTCGTCGTAAGCGCACACCCCGAGCTGGTGGAGCGTGCGGGCGGCGTTGGGGTGGCGCGCGCGGAGCGTCTCCCCCCACGACTCCAGGGACCGCCGGAGAAGCTCACGGGCCTCAACCAGCCGCCCTTCCTGAAGCGAGTACACCCCGAGGTTGTGAAGGGCGAGGGCCACATCGGGGTGGTGGGTGCCGGTGCTCTTCTCCCAGATGGCCAGCGCTCGGCTAAGCAGACGCTGCGCCTGTTCCAAGCGGCCCGCCTCGGCCGCGCACGCCGCAAGCGCGTGCAGAGTGCACGCGAGGTCCGGGTGGTCGGTGCCCAGCTTCTCCTCGCGGATAGACAGCGCGCGGCCATGCATCACCTCCGCCTCCTCCGCCAACCCCACCTGGGACGAACACACGGCCAGGTTGTGCAGGTGCTCGGCGAGCTCGGGGTGGTTGGGGCCGAGCTTCTTCTCGCTGAGGGAGAGCAGCTCAATGTACAGCTCGCGCGCCACTAGGAAGTCGTGCTTCAGCCAATGCAAGTACGCCACGCGCTGGAGTGCGGCGTAACCTTTGACGCTTGAGGTGCCCAGTCCGTCCAAAACCGCGCGGTAGGGACTCGCACCGCCAACAGCCGCCTGGCCTCCTAAATTATCCAAAGCGTGCCAGATATCCACAAGAGCCTCGACAGGCCACGCAGACAGGGCCGCGGGCGTCGACACGTGCTCCCGCCACCGCGCCAGAGCTCTCTTGCGCGTGACCGGAAAATCCGCAAAGCGCTCTCGGATGAATATGTGGTGCGAGCCATGGACGACGTACTTGCCCCCCTCCTCGCGCGTCAAGACCGAGCAGCGCTCGAGCCCCTCCACCAGCCCCGTCGCCGCTTCGACGTCATCAGCCGAGTAGTCCCCGCTGTGAAGCAACGCCGCGGCGTCCGCCGGCGCGAAGGCAAGCCCCCGAGGCAACACCGCCAACGACAAGTACAAGTCCTTCGTGTGCTCGCTGTCGCGGCCGAGCTCGGCCAGCCCCGAGCGCAACACTGCGGCGTGCCACCTACGCCGCGTCCACTCCTCCGTCCCATCCTTACCACCCTCGCTCAGGATGCGATTCAGCGCTGCCGCCCAAGCCCCCGCGTCCGCCCTGCCCCGCACCAGACTCCAGCTCCCGACGAAGGCGATCTCCATGACAACCGACCGGTACTGCTTTATCAGGTCGTACGCCGCTTGAGGGAGCTGTGCGTCGCTGTCGAGCGCGCCTACTCTCCTCAGCACGGTCTCGGCTTCCTCTTCCAATACCTCGTCCAGCCGCAGGAGGGGGTCCTCAGGGTCAACAGCATCATCAGACAAGTTAGTGTTGATGGCGGTGGTGGTGGTGGCGGCGGCGGCGGCGGTGGTGGTGGTGGTGGTGGTGGTGGTGGTGGGATGGGCGGCACCAGCAGCTTTGCTAGCATTGGAGACTTAATGAGCGAGCCGGACTCGCGGTATGCTGGGGGGATGGAAACGGGAGATGAGGACGATGATGAGGATGATGGTGATGTTGACCTTGAAGGGAGCGTGGATTCCGTGGGGTCTCTAGGTGGCGGAGGCAGTGGCGCTGGGGCTAGGGCTGTCCGAGGGAGTGGGTCGGCCGCCATCCCTGTCATGAGGGCTGGTGGTAGTGGTTGTGTTGGCGGGGGGACACGCGCTGGAAACTTCCAGGAAAATTCTGAGGAGAGAGGGGCGGACAAGAAGGTTTCCGTCAAGAGAATGACCAGGTGTGAGCCTTTGACTGCATGTACTATTAGCATATTCATCTATTACGGAGGACCACGGGAAATAGAACCAAATATTTGTAAAAATAGGGAAGCATACAGGTTTTGGTGTGTACGGTAGGTCGTATTTACTAGTGTTTACTATGCTCTCCCGTAATAAATATGACTGTAGTTCCAAGGGATTAGTGTCCCCAAGGGGACTGCAGTTCTAATAAGCCGCATGTCTTATAAGGCATGCCTAATAAGGCATGCCTAAACGGATCGGTTGAACTGCCGTACTGCAGGTAGATTTCGCCTCCCCGAATTCGGAAAATCGATGATTATTTCTTGGACGGTGCTTTCATCTCCCCGAATACGGGGGAAAAAAAAATGTATCCCCCCGTTGGACTTTTTCTACATACTATTACTACCTGTGCTCTTTTCTTTAGCGCATACGAGTGGCATATATAGGTGTCACCACTTTGTAACAGTTATGTAAAGTATTGATGTAGCGCTGTATTGATGGATCGCTTGATTGATGTACGCGTCGTTTTATTTTCGTATCGCTTTATTCACGTATCACCCTATTGATGCATCGCTGTAATCAGGTGTCAGTTGTTTTTTGGATGGGTTGCTGTATTGATGTACCAGGCATACCTTTATTGATGCATTGCTGTACTGGTGTACCCCCGGTATCACTTTATTGATCAATCGCTCTATCGATGTGTACCTGTACCGAAGCATAGCTGTGTTCATGCATGACCATAATGATGTATCGCTGCTGTGTTGGTGCATAGCTCCATTGATGCATCGCTTTACTGTATGTACCCGACACAACTCTATTGATGCATCGCTTTATTGATGTGTCAGATTATTGATTAACCGCTGTTTGTGTTGATGTATTGATGTATTGATGCATTGATATATTGATGTATTGATGCATCGCTGTATGGATGCACCGCTGTTGTTGTGATATCAGGGAGCTAATGGGGCTGAAGCTTTCCTGCGCAGAGATGGAGCGGTCCCAGCTGCACGCCGAAAGACAAACACAGGCGTATGCCGCTGGGTGAGAGGGAAGCGGGGTTTGGGGAGGGAGGGAGGGTTTGGGGGGGAGAGAGGGAGGAGGGGAGGGAGGAGGGAGGGAGGAGGGGGCGAGAGGGAGGAGGGAGGGGGAGAGAAGGGAGGGGAGAGGGGGATAGGAACATTTGGCTTTGCCCTATTCTCCGTTGTAACTTGTTGGACATTTTTGTATAGGCTCTGTCCTGTACCACTCCGTACTCGTTGCTGTATTTGTGATGACCTTGCAGTTTGATAGAAGGTTTTGATCGCAAACACAGAAAGAGGTGCTGGAAGATAGAGGTTTTGATCGCATTCAGGGGAGCGGGAGGAGGGGAGATAATCGCCTTTTGAAGATCAAATATTAGAAGACCGTAAATAGAGAATTCATTT
Source organism: Saccharina japonica (assembly GCA_008828725.1). Taxonomy (NCBI): domain Eukaryota; class Phaeophyceae; order Laminariales; family Laminariaceae; genus Saccharina; species Saccharina japonica. The sequence goes on along the minus strand of MEHQ01000128.1, from coordinate 132,237 downwards.
GAGCGAGACCGATATAGAGTTTTTGCGTTGGAATAACCCGGACTGAACGCAAGATGCAAAGATACACAATAACAATACACAACACAAAAACGAACCCAAAAAATACACACAGGTAGCATACACTACATAAGTCACGGACACACTCTCCCCACCTCCTCCAAATTACGTGAGGCCTATGACATGGTAACCCCCCCCTCCTTCCTCCCTCCACCCGTCTCCCGCCCGCCTCTGGTCATCTTCCCACCTCTCACCACCGTCACCCGCTATGGTGCGCCAACAAACAAGTTCTCCCCCCCCCCCCCGCTAAATTCCCCCCGCTCCCCCAATAGATTCCTGCTAACAACTATTGGGTGGCGTCGAGTGCAACAGACGGCTGTAAAACAAGCCACCGGAGACTGTTAGAACATGAAACTATGTAGCTAAACACAGTTTTTTTCCTCATACCAAAATAACAAACCGAAAATAGACATGAAATTACTAAACTGAAGCCAGTTTTTTTTTCGCTCATATCAAAACAGCAAACCGGATATAGGCATGAAATACTAAATCTAACGCAGTTTTTTTTTTTTATTTTTTTTCTCGTATCTAACACAAACCGAAATAGACATGAAAATACTAAACTTAACGCAAGTTTTTTTTCGAGATATCAATACACACAAACCAGACATTAGACGTGAAACTACTACTTAACCAGTATTTTTTTTCTCATATCAAACCAAACCGGCATCGACATGAAATTACTCAACTAACCAGTTTTTTTTTCCCATATCAAAACCCAACCACAGACACACTTAGTGTATATCTTCTGCATATCGTACCAGGTAAGAACAGGAAAACCTTGAAACATTAGGACAAAAAACCTAGCATGAAGGAGGACCGGCACCTTACATGGCATGCACATAGATAATACATGCAAGGTCACCCGACTGTTCAAATTCACATGAAAGGTTGGGGTCTCTGTGTGAGATACTCCGGAAAATAACCTTACCGATTTCCATTGGGGGGTGAAAATCTGGTCTGTCATCGTACCCTGAAACCCCCTGGAAACTTGGTGCACATACGCAGCGCCAAATGAAAGGGGAGGGGTGGATGATGCATAGACATTAAGTCAGGCCTATTGATACTCATGAAACAAATGCTTGCCATTGACAGACGCAGCACGAGCAAAGAGACGGAAGGCACCAAAGCGCGTACGTAGATTATTTGAGCATCTTGAAGGGATAGAAGCCGGTACAAAGTGTAGGGGGATCGTTGGCTCAAGGCTTTCCGGCCGAAAGGTCTACTCGACCATTAGTGGGGTAGCTACCCATGTGGAAACGTGCATACGATGGGAAGCGCAAAACCCCGATACGGGGCATCCCGATGTGTGAGTAAGACTTTGTGTTATCAAGTGCCGTCTTGAACCTGCAGCGGTAAAATGACCTCCTGGAGAAAGTACCAGTAGCAGCAGCGGGGCGGCAAGAAAGATAGACGATACCGGTCGGTGGCGACGACCAGGATGGTACGCGATGCAGATCGCCTGACACAAACGTGGGGTATTTGTGTATAAGGGTGTTGAAGATTGGCTCCAGGCTATGAGCGCCGGTGTTGAAACACTATGTTAGTGTGGTCGCCGGCAAATTAACTGAAAAAAACACACAGACTCTCAAACGTAGTACTGATTGGGAAAGTCCCAGTAACTCTGAAGCATTTCCGGCACTACAAACCCGAACAAAAACAAGCGTGAATAGTCCCTCGGAAGAGATTCAAGAGAAAAAACGGTGAGTGCAGGGTAGGGTGGGAGTATAGCAAAGACTGGAAGGGTAAAGTACTAGTATGGGCTGTATTCGATTCCTAGCGACACTGACGAGAATGAGAGTTCAAGAGGAAGTGCGACGAAGTAGGACTATACTGCTTTGCATAGACAAGTAGAAAGGGAGGGAAGAGCATTTTGCGAGTTACCTTACCGAATAGGACATGGAGTGCAGAGATTAGAGACAAGAACAGTGGTCGCATGGGTTAGAATAGACTAGGGTGGGAGGGTATGTATAGCTAAGGATAGCGAATGCTAAGACGTAGTCGCTAGGGTGAAACGAAGGTAATGGGAGGCAGGAACAGTAACTGCCCAAGAGGAATGGGAGAGAAAACGTGGCGTAGTAGCAGAAAGACAAAACCAGAAACGGAAACAGTCAGAAAGCTTGCAAAGAAAAAGAAGCACAAGAAGTAGCGAACGAAGGAGAAAAAACGAAGGACAAGAGTCGAGCGAACAATGAATACGAAGAGAAGCTGAGATAGGTCTGGACGTATGTGGATTCCCACCGGAAGAGCGCAAGAGATAGAAATAGCCGAAGCAGTAAGTGAGCGCGCGAATTTAGACATAGTGGGAATTCAGCAGTCGATGGAAAAGAGGGGGCGAAATAGGATGGCATCAATTGAGAGTACGGATGATAGGAAAATAGAGAAAGGACAGAACAAGAAGAATAGGGGGGGGGCGGGGGAGTAGGGTTCTAGTAAAAGATACGCGTGTGACATAATAGAAGTGATCCAAAGACACGAATCGGATTAAACACTGGATAAAGATCACCAGGGGAGAGGGAGCGAAAATATATTTCTTAGGAACATCTATATGCCCCAGAGTCGAAGAGTACGGGTCAAAATATATCATGAAGAAGTTCGAGAAATAGGGCAGTAGACTGTACAAATATAAAAGACAAGGAGAAGTAGTGAACTAGTCGGAGATTTTAAGCTCAAGAATTGGAAGGCAAGCACGGCCGAAGCGAAGAACATTTGGACGTATGGGGAATGTAACAAAGAATAAGAACGGGGAAGAGATGCTGAAATTCACTATTAGAACATGAGATGAGACTCTGAACGGTAGAGCAAACAAGCCAGGGCCAGAATGACTCAGACAGGCAATACCTAAAAGGGAGAAAGCTCCGTTCTTGACTTTAATAGATGGTAGAAAACGGAAAGTAAGTAGGAAACTGAGTACATGTATGCGCAGGCGGACGTAGGTACGGATCACTGCTAATATGGACAGACAGCGCAGCAGACGAGAGTTATCAAAAAATTAGGGCGCGAGTAAGGCAAATTGTACAGATGGGATAGATAAACTAGAAGTAAAGGAAAAACGGGAAGAGTTCGCAAGAAGAGAGTGATCTAAAAATGCAGTAGCATTTTCGATCTGCTGATAAGGCATAGGTACGACAAAGAACAATATAGAGAGATACAATGCAGGAGCGAGGTATAATAGAAGGATGGGAGAAATTGGTCAAGATCCACAGCAAGTAAAGTAATAGGAAAGAAGTTTTGATGAATATGCAATAGAGCAGTAAATATGGTGGATGACGAAGTAAAAGAGGCTATAGGGTAAGGGGGGGGAGAAAGGAGCACGCAAGGATACGCATCGAGAAAATAACGTCAGGATGGGAGGATATGGTATTGCTAGAAATAAAGTAAAAAGGTGGGTTGAGAAAAGAAGAAAGGGGTATGGAAAGAAGTAGTTACTTAAAACGAATGAGACTTTGATGGCGGACACTGAAGGGCAGATGTGGGTGGGATAAAGAGGGATACTCAGGCAAACAGCAGGAGAGGCAGTATACGGGATAGCCAATAAGCAGCACAGAACGGTAAAATGGTTAGTAAGTTCGAAGGGGAAAAAGGGAAGTACTTGTATGAGCATTAACGCGCAAGCTAGGGACGCCTCAACAACGCAACGGAAACGTTCGACCAAGAATTTGAGAAGATATCAACGCGTGGGCGGAGGCGAACCGTAGATTGCATCAAGAAAGGGAAGAACAGTGGTTCAGAAGGGTTACAGGAGAGCTTTCAGACAAGAAGAAGAAAGTTAAGAAAGTGTGTAGCTAAAATTAAGAAAATAAGAAAAGCAACAGGGGGCAGACCACAATAGTTAATGAATGTTAATGAAGTACGGGGGAGAAGGAATGCATTACCATGATGGTTAAGATTGTATAACTGGATTATGGACAAAACGAGTACGCACGAAACTAAGATGATGGAGAGACAGGGGTAGTAGTAAACTTCGTTTAAGAAGGAGACAAGGCTTGTACGCCGGGTACTAATAGGGAATAAACGCTACTGAGCACTGTAGGTAAGAACGTTTCTGTAAGTTTTGAAACGATAGAATGGGAACAATGATGGAGAAGGAAGAAATATTAGCGAAAGGGCAAGCGGATTTAGGCAAACCGTAGCTGCGTCGATCATGTGTACACATTAGGATAAATAATCCAAGGCAGGAAAGACGCGGGCTAACAACTACTGTTCTTTTTAGATTGTAGCAGTAAGGCCTCACGATACAGTAATGGAGAAAATTGGGCTGTGAAAAAAGTTGTGGGAAAATAGGGATAAGAGGAAAGATTGTGGAGAATATGAAGAAGATGACGGAATGTGCGAGAAGTGCTGTGGATGTTGGAGCGGGAAATATCGAAGTACGTTGATATCCTACAGGGAGTTGCCCCAGGGATTGTAACGCTATCTACCTAATCCTATTCAGGTATACATTAATGAACTATGATAGTACAGTAGAAGCAGCATCGGCAGGGAGTCACGGTGGGGGAAGATACGCGTGTTCAGGGATTGTATGTTTTGCCTATGATTTACGTTTGGCGATATCAAGAAACACCCGAAGGACTGCAGAAAACAAATAGAGAAGGCAATCGAGTACAACCAGGAAGTGGAGAGTGACGGCGAACTAAAAAAGTGCGCAGTAGTTGTATGTACAAGATAAGGAGAGTCCGTAACTTGTAAGTGGACAGTGGGGAGAAATGAATTAACCGATCGTAGACCAGTATACGTACTTGGCGTAGAAATCTCAAGATTGGCTCTTGGATGCACACATAAATAAATATAATAGGCAGGGTAAGGCACAACGTAGGGTCAAGATGGAAGCAGTCCTAAACAGACATCGCACCTTGACACTAGAATTAAGAGATGGTATAATGATGATGTGATTGTACCAAAACTAGACATATGCAGGAGAAAGTATGGAAGGGAAGCGGCGAAGCTCGTAAAACAAGCTGGAAACAGTATACAAGATGACAGCAGCTAAAAAGTACTAGGATGCTCAAAAGTACGCACGAGTAATACAGTATTGGCAGCAAGAACTGGAATGTAAACCCACTTGAAGTACAAATAGAGACCGTGCGTGAGTTGAAATGGCAATATAAAGTAAAGAACATGGCCAAATAGAGTTGCGCCAGCCAATAGCCGATAAAGCGTATGGGAGAAAGTAAGCGCAAAGGGCGAGGCTGGAATAAGGTGGATGCGTAAGTCGAAAAGTATGGGAAGGAAATGGAAACCAAAAGAGACTTGTTAGGAGGTGGCCATAGAGAAATTAGCGATTACAAGACAAAGTGAAAGAAAGGCATAGAAAGAAAGGGAAAGGCTAGGACTGAGAAAGAAGTGAGGGGAACACTTAGAGATGTAGCGGGGGTTGAGAGAAGGAATAGAATGAAAAAGGTTATCTGCTACGGCCAATGATTCGCGAAAAAGCTGAACTCCTGCGATTTCGTTGTAGGGGACCTGGACGCTAGCCCAGAAAGAAGAAGAGGTATCCAGTAGCCGGGAGGAGGAGGAAGTAGACGGCAGGCAGATGTGGCCCATGTGGCATAAGCCATAAGAGTAGAGTTGACATAATGGGAAATGTGCAAAGGTAGAGGAGGAAAGGGATGTCTAGAGGAGGAGAATGAGGAAAATAGAACGAGTGTGACATGACAGTTTTGGAAACGTAAATAGTAGCGAGAAAACGATCGCTATCTAGAGATAGAATGGTGGCGTCACAGGCCGGCGAGGCAGGAAGGGGATAAGATTAGCAAAAGAGGTCTCTGTAATATATGGAAACAGCGTAATGAGCGCCCAGTGTTGGAGTGTCTCTATAGGAAGTAAGGAACGGTGTCCGTCTCGAAAAGGATGCGTGTCAATGGTCAAAAAATGACTAAGGCATAGCAAATGAGTAGCGCGACCCTACCGCCCCCCCCCCCCCCCACAATTCATTGGAGGCTGTCGTCCGTGTGCAAGTCCGCCTCACAAACAGTTCTAAGTAGGATGCAGCTCACCCACCATACCGCCATACGACTCGCCCCAACACCTCACGGCGATCCGCGCTTGGTGCAAGCAATGTCTTGCCTGGTCGGCGTGAAAACTCGACGTGCTCCGTCCCGGCATGGTAGGGATGCGAGGGTCTATGGTCATACGTCTATGGCCATCCATGACATGCGGCTAATGAGTACACCCCCGCCCCCGCCCTCCCCTCCTCTTTCTCCCCATTTGGAAACCCCACCCCCTTTGTGCAGGGTGCTGACTTGTGTGGAGGTTGCCATGGACCACGCTCTCACGGCTGTCGCCGCCACTGCTCTCCTGGGAGCCCTTAGCGTCTGGCTCCAAGGAGTCAGGCTTGATGCTCTAATCAGGGAGGTGTCGGAATCCGCACCGGATGCAGCTACCGCCTCGGCTATGGCTGCCGCTATGATTAAGGAGGCGGTGGCGGCCGGGGTGGTGGGGACGGTAGCCGTGGCAGAGGGGGAGGGGAGGCAGGGTGGGCTGCCGAGGAGCACGGCTTTGTGGTGCCAGTGGTTGACGCAGGTGGGCGGGGTGGGGTGGGGTAGGGGTATATAGCTCCGAGCTTTTCTGTCTTGTTTCGCTTGAGGAGCTCTCTACTGATTGTGCCTCATCCCAAAGTTGAGGAAGCACAAAATTAAGATGGAACGATCCCGTGACCTAGGTGTACGCCGAATGGTGTGGGTAAAACACTGTCTGCATACTACTGTCTGCATATTACAACGGTCATATGTAGTTAGTTGTTCCGTCCCTCAATAGCAGCCAAACCCTGTTCCCCCCCGCTCACTGCGCTTACTTACCCTACTAGTAGCGGCCTCGGAGAAGTGCGCTTGGCATTCAGTCCAACTCATCCAACCCTCAAAAGCCTCAGCCTTACTCCTAACACCGACCGCCCGTTACCCCCCAATCCATATGCAAGTCCGCCTCACAAGCGGTTCTCAGTAGGATGCAGCTCACCCTTCATGCGACTCGCCGAACACCTCACGGCGCTTCGCGCTTGGTGCTAGCAATGTCTGCCTGGTCGGTGAAAACCCAACGTGCTCCGTCCCGGCATTGCAGGGATGCGAGGGTCTATGATCATACGACTACGGCCATGCGTAAAAATAAATACCCCCCCCCCCAACCACTAAATAGTAGCGAGAAAACGATCGCTATCTTAAGAGATAGATGGTGGCCACAGGCGGCGAAACAGGAAGGGGATAAGATTAGCAAAACATTTCTTTGTAATATATGGAAACAACGTAATGAGCGCCCAAGTGTTGGAGGTGTCTCTATTAGGAGTAGGAACGGTGCTCCGTCTCGAAAGGGATGCGTGGTCAATGGTCCCCCCCCCCCCCCCCCCCAACCCTAACGCTAACCCTCTAACCCTCTGCTTATTCCTAACCTGAAGCAGGTCGTGGCTGTGGCCCTGATGGCCTCCGCTCTCTACGCGTACGCTAGCGGGCGCAGAGCAGTGCGACTAGCATCCAAGATGGCCCAAGACTTGCGATTGGCCCGAGACGAATCAGGGGCGGCGGCGGTGGCGGAGGCGGGGGCGGCGGAGACGGTGGGGGGCGGGGGGCGGGGGGCGGAAGGCGCTGAAGCCGACCGTGTGGGTATTTAGAGAGTCACGAAGTCGCACATGGAGGTCCTGAGTCTGCTTGCATGGGCCTCGACCTTGAAGAAACAGTACCTGATGTTTTGCTGCCGGATCTGAGTGGAACGAGTAACTCTGCTATAAGTAGCAGAACAGCGGCTACGCGCAATGAATTAATTTAATTTATGATGTGGCAACGTCCAGAACAAGCTCAATGGGTATTGTATCCTTCTTACCAACTACACCATGTAATCACCTCTAGCAACGGTCATAAGAGTGCCATCTTAGTAACCATATTATGGATGCTCTCGGATGAGAGCTAATTACCATCCGTACGTGATATAGGAACGCGCGATTAATTGAGTACTCCGCTGGCTTGTGGCGGAGTTTGAGGTTCCACCAGGTACTCCACGGCTCGGATCAACGAACATCTGTCGCATATGATAATCGTTTGGTCCCAGCATCGATCCTGACGGCGCACGACCCCGCACAAATGATCTACTCGACCCGCCAAGCCTTGGGTAATCCGCCAAAACAGAAACAAAGAAAAACAAAACGGTAAGCCGCTGGTTGTCTAAGCTCACGCAGTGAGAGGGCGTGTTACAGCGTCATGCGCGCCAACGCGACGATGCCAACCCAACCTAAAAGAGGATAGAGGGGGGGGGGTACTGCAGTGTCGTGCACGGCCGTAGTGCATATGCAATAGACCCTTCGGCAATCCTACAAAGGCCGGGACAGGAGCACGGTGGTTGTCAGCGCAACGCAGGCAATTGAGGGGGGGGGGGGGGTGAAATGGACAAAGAACGCCCGGGAGGGGATAGAAAGCGAGCGAACTGCTCTCAAACCAATAACCCCAGTTAGTCGAGAGGTGGTGTGTATGTGGGTTAATCGTACACTTAGTTTCACGATATAACGCGCAAATCTAACCGCCAAACCTTCTTCACGCTGTCCCGGGTGAAGCAAGGGCACCGACCGCCCCTGCTGGATCTACCAGGCCAATCCCGAGCCTCCCGCCCACCG
>MEHQ01000128.1:0-123056 GCA_008828725.1 Saccharina japonica | reverse complement strand
GGCGTGTGTTGTGGCGGGTGGGGGGGAGGGTGGGGGTTGGTGTTGGCGTTGTTGGTAGTGGTGTTGTTGTTTGTGGTATTTGTGTGGGTGGTGGTGTTGGTGGCCGTGGTGTTGATGTTGGTGTTGGTATTGGACACGGAAACGATAAATATTGCCTGCCAATCCCTGGTATCTCGTGCCTTCGACAACGACACATACATCAGCTGGGGAGGAGGAGGGCAAGGCGGTGTAGCACACAGTAACCGGCGTTCCAGAATCGTGATACTGGTATTTGTTTTGCACGATCAATGCGTTCGTGGTCTTCCGAGGGGTTGGCTGATACAGAGTCCCCGCAACCGCTCTTCCTTTCCTCTTCCCCCTTTCCCCTTTTCTGTTTATCGATTTTGCGCGATGCGTCGATCCCCCCTCTCCCCCCTACCCTGTGGTGGCAGAGACCGGAGCTAGCAAGCTTGCCGTCTGAGAAGGAGTGGCCGCACCATCCAATTTTCGTCAGGCTTAGCCCCTCCGTTGCTGGGCAGGTACGGGGTGGGAAATATTTTTGTAGAAACCGCGTGGAAAGCGAGGGTATATCATATGTACCTAATCTATCTGATGTATCTGATGTATCTGATGTACCTGATATACCTGATGTGTTTGATGCACCTGATGTGTTTGATGTATCTGTAGATGGTCTGTTCGACGCGTGGAAATCTTGTTGTGTCCATTAAAAAGGCACCCCAGCTGAGGTAAGAAACTACAAAAAAAAAACCGTCGAAACTCTCAAATAAGAAAATGGCAGCCTGCGTGTGATGCTTCGATTACGCATTCTACGGGGGTTTATGCTCTCGACGCATGCTACGATAGAGGTGCACCATGTTTGTTCCGAGCTCCTCACTTAAGGAGCGTCATACCTCACCGAAAAAACTGATTTTGGAGGAAAATAAAGGTGCTGCCGGATGAGACATCTCATGACCGAAGTACACTCTGAAACAGTATTCGTCACAAAAATGAAAGTCCGACGAATTTGGGTTAAGGAGCCTTCAATAGATCGTTCAGAAAACGATTCAGTCAAAAATTGCGACCTCTACCGTAGCACGCGTCTTAATGCTCTTTATGCTCTCCACGCGTGCTACGATAGAGGTATACCTTTTTTTGGCTGAATCGTTTTCTGAACGGTCGGGCTCCTTAACTCGAAACCGTCGGACGTTCAGTCCCGAGTTGCAATATGTTTAATAGTATGTTTAATAGTAGAGTCAGGTAGGTCATGGGGTTGTTCACCGGGGAGCACTTGGAGTCTTCTCCAAAAACCATTTTTGACTTACTATTAGTATAGAGCTTTTCAAGTGACCACCCCCAGAAAAAACATGGAGCACCTGCATGCAGGCTACCGTAGCATGCATCTCACCGCGGAGAACTGTAATGAGACTGTTTTTTTTGCCACAGGCAAAAAAAGCCTCCTCATATATACCCGGGTGCTTACGGACTTCCACTATTAATAAGTAATTGTAGTAGTCTCTCTGCTGTGTACTGTGTACTGCGTACTCTGTGTACGGGCCTGTCTGCCTGTTTTTCCCTATCATTGATTGCGAAAGCTGAACGTGCTTGATTTTCCCACGCTACGTACGAAGATGCTCTCAGCAATTGGTCCCCTTTTCCTTTTTTTTTTGCAAATATAGTCAAAATCTCTCCACGGTGGGATTCGACCTCGGGTACCAATGCTAGTAGCATTCGGGGCTAACCCCAGGTATCAGTGTACCTTACATTTGCCTACCGCTATCTACCGACTGCTATGATATATATCCGCGTCTACTGTATATCTTTGATCTCGCAGCTGATGCGTTTTTTTTTTTTTAATTTACGCAGGTGCGACTTGACGGGCACGCGCCGAACTCCTCCATCCCCGTCAACAGCGACGACATCGCCGTACCATTCGAAACCCCTCTCTTTAAGGGACGCCTCCTCGTGCGGGTGGCGGGGCTGCCCTCTGGCATCCCCGGGCAGGGGGACGGGGCGCAGGCGTACTTCCGAGGGAAGAAACGCCTGATGCAATGCGCGGTTCAGGTAAATATTTTTTTTTGTGAGAGAAACTTGCAGATAGATCATCTACAGATATACCATATATACAAACTAGATCTATATGGACCATCTACACATCATACCGATGATCTAGGGCATCTAGATCACCTGCAGATCATCATACGAGTACAGATCATACAGATGATCTAGTTCCTCGCCTGCCGTCGTGAGAGGTTGTGCAGGATCTGCATAGTACAGACAGATCCAACCCAGGAAAGATATGCTAGATCATGCAAATTATACGCGGCTCTCACCCGGCACCATGAGCTAGATCATACAGATCATACAGAGCATGACCGTATCTGCCCTGAAAGATCTAGATCATGAAGCAGGAATTAACTATATCTGATCTATATCATCCGCCCGAAGTGTGGAAAGTTGAAACACTAGCCGCCCCCCACCCCCCCGCCTCTCAAGCGGTTCACAAGCGGTTCTTGGTAGGATGCAGCTCACCCTTCATGCGACTTGCCGAACACCTCACGGCGCTTTGTGCTTGGTGCTAGCAATGTCTTGCCTGGTCGGTGACAACCCGACATTCTCCGTACCGGCATTGTAGGGATGCGAGGGTCTCTTATGGCCATACTACTACGGCCATGCATGAATCGAGTACCCCCCCCGTTCGTTTTGGCCAGGCGGGTGCCTTAATGAAGAAACTCGTTTGATCTATGGTCTAGCTCTGACCCCCCTTCTGTCCCCCCTCTCCCCCGCCCTTCCCGCCTCCTCCAACCCCACCCCCCCCCGAACCCGCAACCTCGATTTTTGTTTCGGCAGGGTTGTTTTAAGAAGGAGCTTCCCTTCGACCGAGCGTACACCGGACAGGCTTACCAGCGTCCGTTCACGCAGCTCCCTGCCAAGTGGCTAGTAAGGTCAGCGTTCTCGCTGATAAGGAGGCTTTCTCCCGCTCTCCGAGAAGATATCACCGGACAGAGGCCCTACATGGTCAGCCCCCTTGCTGCCACGGCGCAGTCCATGCGAGTCGAAGAGCCTGGTAAGAGGGGGGGGGGCGTACTTGTTTGTTGCTTGCCTTCGTCGTTTGGCCATTGACCACGCGTCCCTTTCGAGATGGAGCACCGTTCCTATTCCTAATAGAGACACCTCCAACGCTTGGGCGCTCATTACGTTGTTTCCATATATTACAAAGAAACATTTTGCTAATCTTAGGCCCCTCCTGTTTCGCCGCCTGTGGCCACCATCTATGGTATCTCCTTGACAGTATTAATAGCGATCGTTTTCTCGCTACTGTCTAGCGTGACAAATTTATCTATGTCACATTCGTCTATTTTCCTCATCTCCTCCTCTAACACATCCCGTTCCTCCTTGTACATTTCACATATTCCCACTATGCGAGTTCTACTCTTCTATTGCTTTGCCACTAGGGCATATCTGTGCATGTACTTCGTCCTCCTCTCGGCTACTGGTATACCTCCTCCTTCTTTCTGGTAGGTCCAGGTCGCCTACACGAAATCGCAGTTTCAGCGTTTTCGCGAAGTCCATTGGGTCGCGCAAGCACGTTTTCATTTCTATCCCTTCTCTTAACCCCCCGTGCATCTCTTAAGCGTGCCTCCCCTTCCACCTTTTCTCTTAGCGCTGCTAGCCTTCCCCTGCTTTCTAACCTTTCTTTTACTTCTGTCTTGTACCCCCTAAACTTCTCTATGGCCAGCATCTCTTTTTGGTTTCCTATACCTTCCGTACTTTCTCGACTACGCTATTCCATCTTATTCCAGCCCGCCCTTTGATCACTTTCTCCCTTATTTATTAGCGCTACCCTAAGGGGGGAGTTAAGGGGTCAGGGTCGGGGGGGTCGTGGTGGTGGCGACGGTGGTGGTGATGGTGGAGGTGGTGGTGGTGGTGGCAGTGGTGGTATGCCTCAGGACCCGTTCTTATTGACAACGATAGTGCTGTTCAGTAGTACCGTTCGATAGTACTGTTAATGCCATTACGGTCGTGGGTGTCGTCCGGCTTAGCCCCCCTCCTCCTCCACGCTATGGTCATACGACTACGGCCATGCATGAAAATTAAGTGCACCCCTCCCCACGCTAGAAATTAAATCAATACATTGGAGGCTGTCGTCCATATGCAAGTCCGCCTCACAGGCGGTTCTTAGCAGGATGTAGCTCACCTTACATGCGACTCCCCCGATACCTCACGGCGCTTCGCGCTTGGTGCAAGCAATGTCTGCCCTGGTTGGTGAAAACCCAACGTGCTCCGTCCCGGCATTGTAGGGATGCGAGGGTCAATGGTCATACGACTACGGCCGCTGTGCACGATATGAGAGTACACCCTCCCTCACCCCCCGCCCTCCCGCGCTCCGTCTCGAAAAGACTGCGTGGTCAATGGCAAATGCCTATTAGGGCAAGCAACAAATGAGTACCGGGCCCCCCCCCCCCCCCGCCCCCCCCCTCCTCTCCTCATGGTTCATGATGCACTACGGCCATGACTGATATTATGCCATCCCTGCGTTGTTATGGTCACTACGACTACGGATGTGCACGACGTGAGTGCCTCCCCCGCCCCCCCCCCTCTCCCTTCGTCCCCTTCCCCGTTTTTTCTTTGTGCGCTCAGGGACGGAGGCGCCATCGTGGGTGATCTCGGGGAGGAGACCGGCCAGCTGGGGGCGTCCTTCATGGACAGCCGCGTCCCCGCCTCGGCGAGGAAAAAGTTTTTTTCGAACCCGAGGAACCTCGAGACGTACTCTTCAAACCCCGTGTGGTGGGGCGGCAAGTATTGACATATTATTCACGCAGTGGTCGGGGGGAAGTTTCCGGGAAGTTTCTGGGAAGTTTCTGGGAAGTTTCCGAGAACCTGGGAAAGTTTCCGGGAGTTTCGGCGAAGTCGTTAGGGTAGAGTCACTAGTAGTGTGATGGGGATACATCGTGGTCCGCAGGTTCGGCATGATGATATAATAATAATACAACTTTACGAAAGCGGCGCTGCCGCGTTTCTCGCTCTTTTTTTTGGGCCGTTCTGGGCCTGGGTTGGGATCAGGGGTAGGGTTATAGGGTTGGGTTTGGGTTGGGTTGGGTTGGGCCCCAGCAGGAGGTGGTTGCTAGCCCGCAACAATGGAACAGCCCGTCCCTGGAAGGCCACCAGACAGTTACGGTTGCTAGTCCTCGCATGGGGATTGGGGCGGAGAGGGGGGGGGGGGGGGAGCGTGTAGTCGTGTCGTGGATGGCCGCCCTCGCATCCCTACAATGCCGAGACGGAGTGCGTTGAGTTTTCATCGACCCAGTAGACATTGCTTGCGCTTCAAGCGCGAAGCGCCGTGAGGTGTTGGGCGAGTCGCATGAAGGGTGAGTTGTTGTGATATTGCTGCCATTGCCTCGCTCGGCCGCCGCTTGCAGAATAAAGCGAGTCGGAATGAGCGCACGTCTTTTGACGAGATGCGAATGACCTATGACACCATACAGCACAGGACACCTATCAAGAAACAGGAAAACTGGCCCAGGCTGGGGTTCTTTGTTTTGAGAATAGGCGCGTTCTATACTGAGTTCAGAATTACGACACCCGAGTTTCGCCTTTTTCCCCTGTAAATCTCAGCCTGCCTTTCTTATCGCTCGTTTTATTAGTATCACATCATGGGTGTCCTGTACTCTATACCTGGTGTACGTTGACGTTGGGCATTGAGCGTCAATTGATCCTAAATGTCCCCTTTCCCCTTCCCTCTTTTGGTGTTGCATGTAATGCGTTACGACGACACGACGATTATAGGTGTGGTGTACACTTTCGACTTTTATCAGCACCTCTACAACGCCGTCACCTTCGAGCTCGACCTAGGTTTCCGCAAGGTCAAGCTGGCTGACTACCTCAACCACCAGCCGGCTCAGGTAAAAAAAAACAATACGATGATGTTCGATATTCGATTCGATATGTTTTTTCTTTTTCGCCTGGTTGGTTTTTCGTGCATATATGATAATCGACGTTAAATGTTCGTTTTTTTTTGCTACTACGAGGTATTCGATATTCGATGTTTTTTTTTTCTTCGATTTTTGATATTCGATTGGTATCTGATGTTTGATATTTTGTTTTACTCGGTTTTCGATGTTCGATATTCTGTACTCGACATTTTCCTTTTCCCTTACCAGCTATCCTCCCCTTTCCACTATAACAATATCCCCGCCTACCCCTACCCCCTCCTTTTCCCCTATCCACTACGTACCCCCTACTTTCCCCTATATCCCCTATCCGCTCTTATCCCCTATCCCCTCCGTATCCCCTGTATCCCCTCCTAACACCTATCCCCCATTCCCTATCCCCTCCTAACCCCTGTCCCCTATCCCCTCCTTTCCCCTACATCCGAATCTTGCGCCCTGTTTTGTGTGTCGCGATCGGCCAGATCATGGCTCTGGATTTCGAGACGGGCGAGATGCTGTGGAACGTCGAGATTTGGAACGCGGCTCTGCTTCGCATGAACGCCGCCATTCAGTAACACGAGTCCAGCCACAACCACTGCCTATATACCACCACAGTAGAGCTGACCAACGTATTCGACTAAATGACTGGCCCACACCACAGTGTATATACGAGACAGAGTGACTATTTTATAATGCTAACCACACCCACCCATGGTTGATTGGGTCCGATTGGCTTATTCGCCTATTCGGGTCAGGGTTAGAGCTAGTTCTATTCGTCTCGTGCACAGTGTGTGACAACCATTTTCTCTCAAATATTTGGTAAGCCACATCGCCTACCTGGCAGACGGCAGCAGTAGTACCATTTTGACCCTCTTGGGGCTTGGTTATCTTGATTACAGTATAGGGAAAATGCGGCGGAATCACGTGGCGATGAACAGCAACGACCACACTGAGTAGTCCGGGCTGCTGGGTTCCCATTTGGTAAAGTGTGCGGGGGTGCGCCGTAGGGAGAAGTACGATATGATGCGACCCTAGCGTGACATGACTCTTGTGATAATGCTGCGCGCCCTTTTTCCTTGTGCTCGTAGGTGGTTGATAAGGCCAAACTTGATGTTTTTTTAAGGCGCTGTACTGTAATCAAATCAAAATAGTTTTTTAACCCTGCGAGTAGCCCTTTTTGAGACCTGATTGTCTTGGTTATAGTGTAGGGAAAACGCGGCGAAACCACATGTCGGTTATAGCAACGGCAACGCTCAGTAGCCCGGGCTTCCGGGTTCCGCCTTTCGTGAAGTGTGAAGTAGTCCGGGATACGTACATACGATATTGCGATGCAACGGGTTGTACGCGCTTGCAGCAACCGCACTTTATACGAAGGGTCTGTTTGATAGGGTATATATATACAGTATCAACCGCTCTGGTCGAAAATATAGTAACCGTTAGTACTGTGATGCGAAGATGAAACGGTCATTATATTCTAGGCCAGAGTGGTATACTCTCAGTATACTCCAAGGTACCCGGGTACCTAAAACTGGTTTGTTGGGTCATACTCGGGTATGTACCCGCGTACCCCCAGATATGATCGGGTAGGTAACCGGGTACCCCTATACATACTCGGGTAGGTGCCCGTGTATCCCCAGGCATAGTCGGGTAGGTACGCGGATACCGCCAGGCATACTCGGGTAGGTACTCGGGTACCCCCAGGCATACTCGAGTAGGTACGCGTATACCCCCAGGCATACTCGGGTAGCTACGCGGGTACCCCCAGACACCCTCGGGTAGATACGCGGGTATTCCCATACATACTCGGGTAGATACCTGGGTATATCGAGAATATATACCTCAGTACCCTACGAAGGACACCCTGTTGCACTTGTTCCTCCTCGTAGTGCAGTGCGGCGCCCGAAGCATTATACATCGGGCGGGTCATCTAATCGCGCTTCTCGCTTGCTGGTCGCTCTGGTTGCTCCCTGTTTTTATGATAAGATGAGCACAACACCCTCTCGGATGAATGTCTGAGCTGAATTTTTCCAAAACCAAATGGGCGCACTCGCTGAAAATCGCGGCTTTGGGGCAAGACCTCGCCGTTTGCACTCTCTCCGAGAAAACCAGTGGTTCATTTAATCGGAGTGGGTGTCTTATGTTATCACAGGGGGGTTATACGGTATACCTGCCTGGCCCCCGAAGACTTCAGTGGTGCGTAATGTTATCACTACATCAGTACATAATACTACTGAGTAGTAGGATTACGGGGGGGGGGGGGGGGACGATTTTAGAGAGGGGGCATGCCAGGCCTATAAAATGGTAAGACGTTTTCTTACGCCGGTATTTGTCTTAAACGGGAATGGGTATTTTTGTGGTCGCTTTTGGTAGTATGCCTGTGCCAAGCCAGTTGACCTGCTCTTACATCGAATCGGTATTTCTCTTAAATCGAGCTATCTTAAATCGTAGACCCCTCCCTACCCCCCTGTAACGGCACTGAGTGTAGTACAGTACATATTCTTCCTAACCCCTCAACCCCTTAACACGTATTTTGACAACAAATTACTTGGAATTAGTGTGGCATTTTTTTTGCAGTTCTGAATGGGTTAAGAACCGGTCCCACGTTTTTGGCGCCAAACTACTTGGAATTAGTGAGGGATACGTTTTCCAGTTCTGAATGGGTTTAATAAGTACCACTCTGTCCGGAAATACACATACCGTTTTTGTGTTCCTACTACTGCCCGAACGGTCGTTACTTGTCCGGACATAAGAGCGGTGCCACTTCGGTCGGAAATATAAGACCCGGTGTTTCTTCCCAGTAATGCCTGAACGATCGTTATATTTTCGGCCAGAGTGGTATTGGTTTTTCTAGTAGTAAAAGCGGCGTTTTGGTTTTGGCGAGGGGAGGGTGAATACCTGCCGCCAGTTGTTTTCTCTAGGAAAAGGCGCTGTGTGTGATGATGTCGCCACCTCTAGGTTGCCAGTTTGTTCACTGTTGTTGCCCCGGTGGAGAGAGGGTGCAAGGAGCTCCGAGGGTGCTTGCAGAGTTTGGACAGATAGATCATCTACAGATCAAAAATATCATCTGGTAGATCATCTAGTTCCTCGCCTGCCGCTGTCAGAGGTTGTTGTGCAGGATTGATCTGCATATAGTACACATCCACCCCCCCCCAGTGAACGTATGCTACTGTAGGTCGTGCATATTCTACGGCTCTCGCCCGGAAACATGAGCTAGATCATACAGATCATACAGATCATGCAGATCATACAAATCAGGGATCTACTTGCCCTGAAATATCTAGATCATGAAGTAGGAATGATCTATATGATCCGCTCGAGGTGTAAACGCTTGTTTTTGCAGGGGGGTGTTAAGGGGATGGGAGGGGTGGCGGGGGGGTGAGAGTCTGGTGATGTTGTGTTTGCTGTCGTAGTGGATGGCGGGACGGGTGGGGGGGGTGGTGATGTTGATGCTGCTGTTGTCTTGGGTGGGAGGGGAAGGAAGGGAGGCGCGGGGGTGATGATATTGATGTTGCTGGGGCCGACGGGGGAGGCTGATGTTGGTGATGCTGCCGTTATGGCTGTGGGGAGATAGGAAAAGGGAGAGGGGGGTGGGCTATTCAATTTCAACACTCTCTACCCAGCAGCGCGCGACGGAGTAGTACAGGTTCTGAAATATGCAAAGGTTAGCCCCCTCTACGATAGAAACCGCTCGAAGGAGAGAAGTTCAACTTGAACTGCATGGCCACGGGACAGACTTGACTTTCTTATTACGTCTGGTTGTAGCTCGAACGTTTTCGGCTACAACAACAGAACAGTAGTGTTGGGCATGGTTTTTGCGTAGTATGGTATGGTACGAGGTATTATTGTTTTGGTAATACAGTAAGAAGTAATATGGTATTATGGTAATATATATGCAGTACTCAGGGGAGAAGGAAGAGGGATAGCCTAGACGGTATGATGGAGAAGACGAAGAGGAGGTGGGAGAGGGTTAGGTGATGTGCTATTTTATCTGTATTTTGTACTAATGTTAATGTTCGATGTTGAATTCGGTACGTTGTTTTTTGGCTGGGTGCTGTGATTGGAGCACGTCACGAAGTATGCTGCTTGCTGCTGCTGGTACTGCTGCGCCTGCCGCAACGGCTTTTTTTTCTTCTTCTTCTTCTTTTTGTTTTGCTCAGCATGCTCCTCCTGCGGTTCCTGCTGCTGCTGCTCCTGCTGCTTGCTTGCTGCTGCTGCTTGCTTGCTGCTACTGCTGCTGCTTGCTTGCTGCTACTGTTGCTGCTTGCTTGCTGCTACTGCTGCTGCTTGCGTGCTGCTTCTACTGCTCTCCTGCTCGCTCCCGGGGGCTGACGCTGCGTGGTGCTTGCTGCTTTCTTGTATGCGGATGATGCTGTTTGCTTGCCGCTGCTTGATTGCTACTGTTTGTTCCTTCTCCCCCCCCCCCCCTCCCCCCATTCTCTATTATTATTGTGCATGTTGTGTTTTAACGAGAGGCCTTTTTGTTTCGAAGCACTCTGTCTGTGGTGCTGTAGTGAGAGGAGTGTAGAAAACTGCGATTGCCAGGTCGTTTTGCCGCGCTTTCAATGCGATATCTTCCTTCCTCCCTTCCTTCCTTCCTCCCCATGTTTGGAAGGTGCTTTCTTGCATGTAACCTTGTACGAATCATTCAACAAGTAGTAGTACGGGTAGAACCACTGGGAATACATGGAAGCATTCCGGCATAATTGGAGTCCATGGGAGCACTGCTTGGGGCATTGAAGCATTGAAGCATTGAAGAATCGGAGCATCGAGGCATGGAAGAACTCCAGCATTTACACCTCAGACTTGTTCGATTCCCAGTTCGTGATCTACTCCTCCTGTTTTAACTGTTGTACATGTTTCAGGGCAGAAATATCCCTGACCTGTATGATCCCCTAGCTCAGCCATGTGACCTGCGACGCGTGCTGCGGTAGAGGTAGCACTTTTTGGCTGAATCGTTTTCTGAACGATCTATTGAAGGCTCCTTAACCCAAATTCGTCGGACTTCCATTTTTGTGACGAATACTGTTTCAGAGTGTACTTCGGTCATGATATTTCTCATCCGGCAGCACTTTTATTTTCCTCCAAAATCTTTTTTTCGGTGAAGTATGACGCTCCTAAAGCGAGGAGCTCAGAAAAAAACATGGCGCACCTCTATCGTAGCATGCGTCCTGCATGATCTAGGAGGACATGTTCCTGGTTTGGGATCCGTGCTGTACAGATCCTGCAGAGCATCTTCAATACGGCAGGGTACAGTCTATATCTCATATAGGGTCTCGATTATCTACAGTAAACTAAAGTAGTAGTAGTAGATGACCTACCCGATCTGTTCGATCTACCTGATTTGTTGGACGTGTGGTGCCAGCATTGAAGCATTTTGGGGATATCCAAGCATTATATTCATCGCAGAAGAACTAAAAAAAACGTTGAATGAAGCATTTTGACTCGTTGAATCATTCAGCGTTGAAGCATGTGGAAGCAATGTTGGGCCATATGATTGATTCATTGCAGTAAGTATCGAATCGTTGTGTATCGAATGCATTGTACGTAAGAAGGAGAGAGCGCCTATATGTAATTACAAATGTCAGTTGTAACCTACCTACCTGCTGTAACCCTTATTAATTAAACCCTACCTGAAATAAATAGGCGAGAGGCGCCTTGTCCCAAACCACATACACCACCTCTACGACGAGCTGGTCCAGGCATAAAACAGATATATATATGCATTCGATCGGACTGTTTGCACTCATTTTAGCATACATACGCTAGCTCCAAATTTTGCACCATGGTTTCTGAGCTCGCAGCGCGTTTTCACATGCTAGAATTTTTAGAATCCGCGAAAAATCGTCGAGAAATGCCATACCGAATAAATCCCGTCGCGTACGGGGATATCTCCATACTGCGGTCCATACGAATCTTCGAAAAAGGTATACGGCGGATGACGCTGATTCACGGTGTGAACATTCATTCCTTGAGGCATGGAAAAACGATCGATATCCTCCCCATCGTCTAATTCGTTGGCTATCAAGAGATAGATATGAGGCGCACATGATCCACCATACAAAGTTAAGATATTACGATGAACGACCCAAAATCCCGATTTCCCAGCTGAATTTATCGATTTTTTGTCTGAGTTCTTGTACACGTGATTCGCATCGCTCTTGTCGACACGCTACCTGGGGCTCCATTTTGTTTCGGCGTTTTTTTCCGGTACTTTTTTGCCAAAATGCCGACCAGTTTTTTCTTGAAACGGACATAATTTTGCCAGTCTTCGACAAAACAAAATAATGGAGCCCCAGGCAATCGCTTCGTTATACGCATACGAAGCTCCAAACAAAATTTCAGTTCGAAATTCACAAAACTGAGTTGGGAAAACGCCGGCGAGTACCGCCTCGCGATTACAGCTGGACCAGCTCGTACCCGCTACGAGTATACCCTTGCACCTAACAACGCTAAATCATGCCCGCAGATAGACCATAGCTGCAGATTTTAACTTGGGTACCAACCACTCGATCGGTCGAACTCCCAGCTGACGTGATGTACTGTACCAGGTACCTGGTAGTAAACATGATTATGTACAGTATGCCCTACTATCAGCTGTCCAGGTCCGAGGGCACGATTCGGGGCTACTCGCAGAGGCAGAGAGGCAGCGGGAGGGGGTAGAGGTGGTACTATTAATACTTATACTGTACAGTACCACACACAACATGCAAAAAAGGTTACCGGGGTATAAGTAGTGCCTCACCCGCAAGAGGATAACCAGGCCAATATGCTCGAATTCAACTCCGTATTGTAACTACTGGACTCGGTCCAGGCACACTGCTCTTGCTGCAGCTGCTTGTTGTACTGCTGCTGCTGCGCTGCTGATGCCAGGCCATGATCTCGCCTTGTTGAAGTCGTCAAAATATTCTTTATATTCTGCTGGCTTTCGTTTCTTTGTTCTCTTCGTGAGGAAATTGTTCTTCGCGATTTTGTTCTGAATTTTATTCAGACACGCGAATCTCGTGGTCGCCGAAATTTCTGCCTGCCCCGTCTGCCCGCTGACAAAACAGCTACGTACACGTACCGGTACTAGTTAACATTACCTGGTACTTCAAGTAGAATATTAGCAGGAGCAGCAGCAGCAGCAGGCTGTCTAGATATGGTAGATATATATGACCAGTCCGACGCGTAGATGATCTGATCTCAACAGACGTCACAGACCGTCAGAATTTTCCGAATCACATATATTTTTTTCCTTCGGAAAGGCGGGGCAATTTTCAACCAATCACGGCCTTTTCATATCTCGCCGCACATCTACCGTACACCAGGGTACCTGGAAGTTGATTTGGAGCGAGTCTCTCCTTCCTCCTCCAATAGCCCCAACAGCACCAGACGCAAGAAGCACCTCTACGCACCACCGCAGCTTCTCCAAGCAGCGCAGCACACCTTCGTCTTCGTCTTCGTCCTCGCCCTCCTCCTCCTCCCTGTTCTTCCTCTGGTTCTTGTGCCGTACGCCACGCGCTGTGCACCACCGCAACGACTTCTGAAACAACCCGTATCACTGCTATTTTTTCTACGAGGCGTACATATATACGATGAAGCCCCACGGAGCTCTGGTGCTGCGGCTATTGTGCCGCCTCTCGGGCTTTACCCTCCTCCTCCTCCTCTCCGATGGAAGGATGCCCCTGGCTGCTGCAACAGCACCTCCTGCGTGCGTACCCCTCGAGGGCCTCGAGAGTGGCGGTAGCCCTGCCGATGGCAAGCTTGACCTGGATGTGATCAAGGTGTCTCTGAAAGACGAGCCCTTCAATCCGTTCACATCGATCATCCCGATCGTGGCCGGATGCTCGGCGGGCGTGGAGACTCCTATCGCTATGAGAAACCTGCTAGGTGAGACCCATGCTATCTATACGAGCACGAGTACAAGCATGAGGAACCTGCTTAGGTGATGGACGCCCTACGAGGCTGTTTCGATAGATAGGTGGGTGTGTGTTCTCCTCTTGGGACTTCAGAAAAAAAAGTTGGCGATCAAAAGTGACGATCACACAGCACAACGGCCACTGCGCGATTCGCTTAGAGATGATACAGATTAATTCGTCATCCGAGTATATGTCAGTGTAAAAGGACTCTCCTCACGGTACGGGCCCAACATTGTCCTACCCGGTATACCCGTACCGTTCTGCCGGGCACCCACGCTGGCCCGTAGATGGTTGACCAAATGTAGCATTGTTTTGCTCGGTATTTCGGGGCACCAAAGGAGTTAAACCGGTCGTTTTCTTCCTACCCATCGACATGTCGACATCGAGCATCCCCGCCACCAGTCTTCGTGCATTTTCTGCATCCAGGGTTTGTAGTTACACGTGAGGACTACTAGTATGTATGAGCTGGTTCAGGGATTCCGTCATAAATATGTTTTCTGTATACAGATCTGGAGCTCATCACGCTGTTTTTTTCAAGTAGATATACCCTGAAAATTCGCACACCACCTTCTGTGCCCTTACGCCGAGGAGTACATGGAGCGGGTCTTGAGCGGGTGCAAGTTTTTTTTTTTTTTTTTCCGCCAGTTATCTGGGGTCTTGCGAGTTTTTCTGAATAGCATGGGCTTTCTGGTAGCCCCAGATATCTAGCGAACAAGAAACAAAACAACTCGCACCTCTCCTCCATGCACCCTTCGGCATCATGGCACGGAAGGTGTGCGCGAAGAAAAACGCGCGTGAACTTCTGAGTTTTTTTTTCCGGAAAAAAAAACATGAATTTTACCGTTTCTTTTTCGAAATTAGATGATTTCAGTATGGAATCGACTTTTTTAGCGGTACTTTTTGCGCCGTATTGATCCCACGCAACCAATTCTTCGAATGCTTGCGCAAACTATATTTCCAGAGACACGCCTTGGAGTACCTACAGTACTGTAGAACCGTTTCGTCCCGGAAAAAAAAAAACTGTTGTTTTTCTTTTTTTTTCTTACGGAAACGCTGACTATTGTCGACCTCTTTGGAGGCCTGTGGTTAGTCGGGACACTCTTTCGCCGCTAACGCCAGCCCTACGAGTAGGCTCTTAACTAAGAAAAACTGGCTACTCGAAAGTATGCCGTCCGCTTCCGCTGTTCATTACGGTCAGTAGGACACCAAATCCACATGTGACATTCGAGTAGCTATTGCAAGCAGCATTCAGGTTGATGCCTTTTGCTTGAACCAGCCTAGTCCGAGGTTAGATGGGAAGCCAGTCCATATCCACGCACCGTATGGACCGTATTTAGCAGCAACAACAGCAGTATCGATTAATCATTGGTCCGGTAGCCCGTGTACCACTCCAGGCGTAAACATAATAACCGTTTAACCATTCAGATGAAGACCGATCGGTCCTTATAGTTCCGCCTAGCGTGGTACTGCATGTACTGTATGTACTACGAGAGTGCAGTACACAGGTACTACTCGTACTGCTTCTCTTTCTCTTTCCCTCCTGCAATTTGGTCAAGTTTGTTGGCTTGTGTGTTTTGCATTTTTGTACGGCAGTACTGTAGTGTAAAAAACAGTTGACATGGGATCGCAGTGTCCTTGTATGAATACAGAACATTGCTGTAGTTACTTCCGTAATGTGGAGCTTATATACAGTACCCTCAGTACTCTGGCCGCTCCAATACATTACCCGCACAAAATCTTCCGATAAACGACCTGCAACAACATGATGATGTTGGATTCGTAGAAGAGGGTTATAACCTACTACAACAGTAGGTTACTCAGTAGCCTACTCACCTACTGACCTACTACTACAGTAGCCTACTGATCCACTACTGTGGCCTAATCAGTAACCTGCTCAGTCAGCGCTTTATCTACACCCGCACATAGGCTGTCTACAAACGGCCTGCAACATAATGTTGGTTACATGGAAGGGATTTCCTACTAGCTTACTCAGTAGATTTCTGACCCACTAGCTTACTCAATAGCCTACCGATCCGCTACTAGCCTGTTCAGTAGCCTGCTGACCGGCTATAGCCTACTCTGTAGCCTACTCAGCCAGCGTTTCAATATACCCGCACAAAACTTCCGAGAAACAACCCGCAAAAAATTGACGATGATTAACAAGAGACAACCTACTGACCTTTTTAGTAGCCTACGGACCCACTACTAATAGCCTACTCAATAGCCTACTGGATCCACGGGCCACCTACTCAACGCTTACTTAGTAGGCTATTGGGTAGTATATTACTGGCAGGCTACCCTTCTAACCACTACAGGTTATGCGCGAGTTCGATTCGCGGCGACCCTCGTTGTGTGACTATCCGCTGCAAAGTAAAGCGAGTCGACCGCTTGACACATTACACTCCAGCCGGTGACCTCCCCAACCACCACCACCACCACCACCACCACCACCACTACGACCACTACGACCACTACCACCACCACTACCACTACCGCCGCCACCACCACCACCACTACCCACTGTTTATCCCTTCCCCCCACCCCCCGGTGTACATACACACACCCGTACGTGCAGCGATTGACACGGCGGCATTCTCTTTGGCGAGCATGTTCCACCCCAACAAGAAGGCACTCGACATATTCGGCGATAAACGCACGTCCGACTCCCGCCGCCGCTGCCAGCCCAGCGAGGGCGACGGGGACGACGCCAAGCTACTGTTCGATCTACACCTGCGTGTGGCCGTCACCTATTTGGTCGCCTACGCCGGTGTCCTGACCATGCCCTACTGCTTCGACCAACTGGAGCCCGAGATGGAGAGGAGGGGTCACCCGCTGTCGCTTGTCCTGGAGGGTGAGCCGAGCGTGGACACACCGTGGGGGCTTGCGAAGGCGTACTTCGACGAGACTTTGGCTTTCCTAGACGAGAATGATGGTTTCAACGCCGACGGAAGCATGAACAGAGAGTACAACCGCGTCCCGTTCAGCGATTTTTCCGCGACGGACTCGGCTGGCAACTCGTGGACCCCGTACCGGCCCATCAACAGCCTCTACAAGGTGAGAGTACAGTATGCGACAAACAGCAGTTAGTTACGAATCTCCCTATGTTGGTTAAGGCTGGCGGCTCATTGCTTGTTGTGATGTCAACGTTGAGCATAGGCTCTTAAAGGCTACGAGGTAGTATATACCGGATGCAGTAGGATTTTAGGGTGACATTCCTCGCTGAGCTAAACGCGCTAAATATTTGCTGCAGTTCCTTCAATGATAAACATCTCAGCCATATAAGTTATTCCTCGCTGAGCTAAACGCGCTAAATATTTGCTGCAGTTCCTTCAATGATAAACATCTCAGCCATATAAGTTATTCCTCGCTGAGCTAAACGCGCTAAATATTTGCTGCAGTTCCTTCAATGATAAACATCTCAGCCATATAAGTTATTATCTCCCAAATTTTCTCCACACATGTCGCGTACTGTGAAGTACAGATAAAAGAAACGCATCTATTGGTAGAATGCCGCAGGGATGTGGAGATTGTAGGCACTGCGGTCGGAGGACACAGCGGCCATAGCATCTTCGACGCGCGACCGACTCACGTCTAACGGTGCCATTTGAAAAGGCCGTCCGTCCGTCTGTCTCTTCCTTCCGTAGCCTGAAGGGACCATAACGAACCGGTCCCAAGCTCCCTACGGCAGTCGGACGTCGTTTTGGACCAATCCCTCACGCGTGCTACTTACTGCCTTGGAGGGGTGGCGCCTAACTTTCGGAGCCCCTCACACGAGGAGCTCACTATGTCTCACCCGAACTACGACTTCGAAAGGAATTTGTTTCCGCAACCCGAGCAACATTTGTATGCGCTGTATGCGCTGTATGCGCTATAATAACCCCAACATGAATAAACCCGAACAAAAACAAAGCTACGTAGTAACCGGTACGTAGTTATTACGCACTTGAGGAGCTCATCGGGTCAGCCAGTCAGGCGGCTGTATGCCTCAGAAGGAAAAATTGATACTGTACCACCCTGCCCCCATCGTGAGACTGCGTTTTGGTCATCATATATATATTGGCTTCGTCCCCCCGTCGATCTACACAGTGGACTCCAGGCTCCCACACAGACTATGGACATACCTGGTACTTTCCCGCTCTGATTGCGCTCTGTTTTGCACCCGCCACGGGCGTACAGTTTTCACCGGGCGTTTGTTCCTGTGATACGAATACTGCTGTATACCTTACAGGAGCAGAACATTCATTCAACGCTAACCCTATAGCTAGCCCTAACCCTAACCCCAGCCTCGCTGCACACCGATATAAGCTCCCAAGCAAAAACAAAACACACACGGACATGATCTTCTTCTCCGTCTCCCTGCCGCCGGACTCACGACGCATGGTACGGCGGTAGAGGTGCACCATTTCTGCCTTCTAAGGGTGGTCACTTATGGTCACTTGAGGAGCTCTATACATCACCCAAAAACTGGTTTACTACACTATTAATAGGAAGAGAACAATCATACTACTGTAAGCATGCCCTGAACAATATTGGAACACAAGAATGACAGTCCGTTTCAGCCAAAAAGTGATACGTCTAACGTAGCATATGTCTCACGCCGTTTGTTGGTTCCCTGGTATTTGTTTTTCTTTTGTTTTAGCTGAAGAGAGGGCGTCGGTGGCAGCCGCTGATGGAATCCGACGGCCTGGGCTACATAACGGTGCAAGAGCACGTCACGCCCCACATCGGCGTCACCGCCCGGTTCTTCGGCTTCGACTCACAGGAGGACGAGGACGCATTCGCTTCGCGCAAGCTGGACAGGCCGGACTACAGATTCCAGTGAGAAAAATAACATTTACAACGCGCATCGTATAGTCCATGTGTTCGTATAACTCTCCGTTTTTTTTTGTTGTCCTGAGAGGGTAGTTGTTTCCCTCTATAGCCTGTCTTGTCATAACGGATTACAGAAGGTTCTATGGCGATGAGTTACTTTTGTATTTTTAGTTTTAATCTTCCGGCGGATGGGTAAAAATAAAGCCCAAGCTTAAGGCCCTTCACACTTCCTCCACGTTCCGCCTCGTGTCGTGTGGTCGTGTCGTGTGGTCGTGTCGTGTGGTCGTGTCGTGTGGTCGTGTCGTGTTGTCGTGTCGTGTGTCAATTCACTCCATGCCCCCCTCGGAAGTTGAGTTAGTGCGACAACACCAACACCAACAACAACAACAACAACAACCATGTCGCTGAAGTTAACTTTTGTTGTTGTGTTTGATCTCGGCTCTTCTTTCGCGCGTCGTGCAGCTACCTGAAGGGCGCTAGGGAAGTCCTGGAGGAGACGAAGCTGACGGCTGAAGACGTGTCGAAGCAGCAGGCTATCTCCTTTTTCGACAACAAGTTCGGCTCTCTCGTTCCCCTCAAGGCCGCCTACTTCATCCAGTGAGACAACAAAGCAGAACACACACATCGCTACGCTACGTACGAGAGACCGAAAAACTACGGTTGTTGTAGTATCTATATGCTGCTGCTGTGTTCACTCTTCTTATTGTTGATATTTTCGTTATAATTGTTGTCATCGTTTTCTTTTTCGCTATTACTGCGTTTTCTACCACTACAATGATGTTTCTAATAGCACGAGCTTCAACATGTATCACTTTTAAACCCAGGGAAACCGACATTGTTGAGTAAGGGCAACAAATGGAGTACTGTACTGTAAATCAAGCTCAAGCCGGGAGCAGGTGCAGAAGGGGGTATGGTATATTTAGTACAGAGGGCTATTTTTTTTTGTTTCCGTGCTTTTCTTTTTTCGGAGTGCAATGATCAATGATAATGATCAATGATAATGATCAATGATAATGATCAATGATAATGATCAATGATAATGATCAATGATAATGATCAAAATTGAAGAAGCTCATTCATGCTACAGCATTGTTGAGGATGGCGAGGATACTACTGATACAAATCAGAAAACGCTAAACAATGCAATGGCTTATATTTCCCTTCGAATATGACGACTTTTCAAAACTGAACCCTTCGAAAAATACGTGGGGGGTATACCCCCAAAACGACCATTTCCCAAAATATATATGACGCTACTACGGTACTCCCAATAATAAACACATTCATGTCAGTCACCACGGCCTTCGGGAGCGTGTTGCTAACGGCAGAGTTGGAGATGCCCACGTATCCTACATGTTCCAGTCCGACCTACAAGTAAACCGAATATCCGCTGATACCAGCCTCCTCCAATCAAGGGCGCGTACTAATGCTGTGCATGCTTTTCATGCCTGCACGGTTCGTGTGTTTGGCGTTGTTGTATGATATGTATGATTTGTTGTGCGATTGGCATGATTTGTACGATTTGTGCGATTTGTATGATTTGTATGATTTGTATGATATGATTAGTATGATATTTAATATTAATTAGATTGGTATGATCTGTAGGATTTGACCGTTTGCCCTTTCTTGCCGATGGGGTGATGCTCCCAACGACGCACGTTCATTCAGTTGTTATTGATAGCAGCGTCAGAACAATCCACGACCACGCCTATTATCTTAACGTGCATGCGTAAATACATACATACTGTGATACATACAGCGTGCCCCCGGAACATGATACGCCACTTGGTAGCCTACGCAATCAATGTGATACCAATTATATGTGGAACTGTAGGGTGAGTAGTATTCACGTTTCATTCGGTAGAATATTTCCGGGAAGTGATTGGGGACTTTACAGCCACTACGAGTAATAGTATGCGGGGGATACTCGTAGTCCGCAGGGTAGGAATAACAGAATAAAACACGAACGAGAAAGCGGCGCAACCGCGTTTCTCGCCCGCGTTTGGGCCGTTTTGGGTCCGATTTGTGGTAGGGGATAGGTTTACGGTTACGGTTAGGGTTAAGGTTAGGGGTTGGCTTGGGTCTATACGTCCGCACATTGATCCCCTTGACCCCAGCAGGAAGCGCTTTCTAGCCCGCAAACGACGAACAGCCAGGACCCCGTAATATCTTATACCGGACTATCACTATCAGTTAATAGTTCTCACGCCACTTCATTTCTCTCAGGCTGTTTTCACTTGCGGAGCTCTATGTGGTATATATCATATTAATTAGTTCTTAGTACCTTACCCAACAAGTCTTATACACAAGCGTCCCATGTGCTCTAGATGTATGTGTGTCAACGAACAATAATCATATGCTACAATAACGAAATTAAACACGCACCGGATCCAAAGCTTTTTTTAGGTAGGCTAGAAAAAATGCGAGGGTGGGGCACAGAAAAAGGGCACAAATTCCCGGCTTGGCTGACCAAAACCAGCGACAACCCCACGTGTGCCCACACTTGTAGCAGGAACCTCGTGCTTGCTTGCGCTCGACGTGGGGGTGCTGACCTGCATGTTGTGCCTTGATGAAAAGGAATGACTACATGCAGGTGCCTCAAATCACCAAAACCAACCATAATCTATCCCAGTCCCCGATACAGACAAGCCTCATTCTCTCTGCCAATAAACCCTGTTTCGTTCGCTACTCCGGTAGCGGAGGCCGTTTGTCGTATACCTACAAAACTACCCTTTTTTGAGGTAGCTATTAAAATCCTATCACTTAAAATGGTTGCCATGGTTGCAATGGTTGCCATGATTGCAATGGTTGCCATGGCCGAGGAGCCCCCGACAAAACGCATGCTATCTCAAGGTAGAGATGCACCATGTTTTTTCCCTATAAGGGTGGTCACTTATCACTTGAGAAGCTCTATACCTCACCCCGAAACTGATTTTGGAGGGAAATAAAAGTGCTATACTATAGTATAGTATAGTATACTGTATACACCTGATAACCAATAAATACCATGGCCCAATAACAATTATATCATGCAATGAAACATATTTGCAACACATGCGTGAAAGCCCGACGATTGACGCGTGCTATATACGATAGAGGTCCCAGTGACACTTTTACTCCGAAACTTTTTCTGAATGATCGGCCTCCTTAACCCCAAACCGTCGGTATTTCGTTATTGGCTTGCATTGCGTTTCATTGTAGTCTCAGGCCATGGTGTTTACTGTTCATCGGGTAGTCTATTAATAGCACTTTCATTGTCCTCCAAAATCGCTTTTCGACTTGCTTTTACTTATTACTACAGTACGGAGCTCGTCAAGTGAGGAGCTCAGAGAAAAAAAAGTGAGGAGCTCAGAGAAAAAAATGGTGCACCTCTATCGTAGAACTCGTCGCTTTTGGGTTAAAGAGCCTTTCATACTTCAATAGGTCACTCAGAAAACGTTTCAGCCGAAAAGTGCTATATAAGTACCTCTATCGTAGCACGAGTCGACAGTAAGGGCCCGTTTTAACGAAGAAAAACAAAATTCAATTTGGAAAAAAATATATATCAAATTCGCTTTTCATTGGTCAAAACCCGCACCACCACCCAATGTTATACCCAAAGATCCTAATCTTTGGTGCTGGTGCGTGTGTTGACCAATGAAAAGCGTTTTGAATTTTTATTTTTCCAACTTGAATTTATTTTATACTCGTTAATATGGGCCCTAAGTAAGACACGCGTAGGCTCAAATTTGTTACAGCACGTACGTAGCACGGCTGGCTCTGGTATTTTCACTCGTATGGCTTGCTCGGGTAACTTGGAGATGATCGCTTCAAAAAGCGGTGTTCCTATACTATAATATATACAATGGCACCTGGTAAGATGTAAGGCGTTACAGCTAGAAATTTTGTATACCGAGTCACTGCTGCTGCTGTAGTTTCCCGTTTCGCTACGTCAAACGCCGTGTATGGAATGTTTATAAATACCTGGTAGCAGTTTCGAGAACTGCGTACGTCCGTGCGGCTTGTTAACGTGCACGCGCATGCACTCTGTGTATCGATATCGGCCCGCTGACGTTACACTCACGTTAACCGCTTGTTACACTTTCCCGGCAAACTACTACTGCATCTACTACTGTAGCAGTAGGTCATGCATATCACATCATCAATGAGGGGGTACATACATTGATACTTCAGAGGTTGAATTTGGCGATAGAAGTGACGATTATTACAGCCCAGCGCTCGACCACGGGTCGGGCGGCAGCGGAAGGGGGAGGAGGTGGTGCCACGGGGGGCGTAGTAACGGCTACTGCGTGATTGGGGGATGCTTATGATACAATGATGGTTTGGTGTCCGAGTTACAATGGTTGCAATGCAAGGGGTCGGGCGGAACGGGGCGCAAGCAACATGATCCTGCCCGTACTACTCTGCTCGTATGCTGGTAACACCCAAACTTGTCGTTGTTTTGGTCGCTATCCCATATATCCCTCATGTCCCTTATATCCAATATATCACGTATATCCCTTATATCCCATATATCCTTTATATTCCTTCTATCCCTTATACCCTACCCCGTATGTCGGCGAAGGGCCTGTCCGTGATAGACTCCTCCCTCTCGGTCAGTAGGTTGCGCAGTCGCGTGAGTTCGTTGATGTAGTCGTCCGGGTCATGTCCCGTCGCATGTGGGCGCGGAGCCCCTTACGCGTAGCACTCGGCGTCATTGTGCGTGGTCGTCTTGTGCGTAGAGCACCACTTCTGCCCAGCACTGCCCCCTGGTCCATATTTATTCTTCTGGCCGGCCGGCTTGTTGCTTTGCCCGTGGTCCTTGGCAGGCACGCCACAGCCGCTCCTGTAACGCCCCGCCTTGCCGCAGTTGTGGCATATGATGGAACTGGGATCAGATGATGCTGATGCTGCTGTCATGGCTACGCCACGCCCAGCAATCCTTCCCGTTTTGTTCCTCGACAGCCCGTCCAGGTATAGGTGACGTAGTACGGACTGAATCTTCGGGAGGTCGAAGTCTGGGTCCTTGCAGGTCATCTGCAAGGCCTCGCGGAGGAGTACCGGGACGTCAGGCTGATGACCTGGAAGGACCCAGACTTCGATCTCCCGAAGATTCAGTCCGTACTACGTCACTTCTACCTGGACGGGCTGTCGAGGATCAAAACGGGAAGGGTTGTTAGACGTGGCGCGGCCATGACAGCAGCACCAGTATCACCTGATCCCAGTTCCATCATATTGCCACAACTGCGGCAAGGCGGAGCATTACAGGAGCGGCTGTGCCGTGCTTGTTCAAGGGCCAGGGGAAAAGCAACAAGCCCGTCTGTCAGAAGAAAAATATGGACCAGGGGGCACTGCTGGGTAGAAGTGGTGCTCTACGCACAAGACGATCACGCACAATGACGCCGAGTGCTACGCGCATGGGACTCCGCGCCCAAAGACGAGTAGTAAGCACACACACCCACGACGGGGAATACGCCAACACCGTCTATCCCTTATATCCCTTCTATCACTTATATTCCATGTATCACTTATATTCCTTCTATCGCTTCTATCGCTTCTATCCCTTCTATCCCTCCTATCCCTTCTATCCCTTCTATC
The DNA here is from genome assembly GCA_008828725.1 of Saccharina japonica. Classification (NCBI taxonomy): domain Eukaryota; class Phaeophyceae; order Laminariales; family Laminariaceae; genus Saccharina; species Saccharina japonica. The sequence goes on along the minus strand of MEHQ01000128.1, from coordinate 98,863 downwards.
CCTTCTACCCCTTCTATCCCTTCTACCCCTTCTGTCCCTTCTATCCCTTCTATCCCTTCTATCCTTTCTATCCCTTCTATCCCTTCTATCCGTTTTATCCGTTCTATCCCTCATATCCCTCCTATCCCTTCTATCCGTTCTATCCCTTCTGTCCCTTCTACCCCTTCTACCCCTTCTATCCCTTCTATCCCTTCTACCCCTTCTATTCCTTCTATCCCTTCCATTCCTTCTATCCTTTCTATCCCTTCTATCCTTTCTATCCCTTCTATCCCTTCTATCCGTTCTATCCGTTCTATCCGTTCTATTCCTTCTGTCCCTTCTACCCCTTCTACCCCTTCTACCCCTTCTATCCCTTCTATCCGTTATATCCATTATAAAGGGGTCCGTCCCAAAGGGCTTCAGATGGCCCATATTCACCGTATATCATCATGAAAAGGGGATGTGATGTGATATACCTGCACGCCTGATGTGTGAAATAGTGGATGCCACTTCGATGCCAATACCGTCCATATATTGATGTTTTGTTCCTTTTCCTTCACCTCTTTCTTTTCCCTCTTGTATGATGCCTACTGCGACAGGAATTCGGGTGAACTTCCAAGCATCGACTTTTACAGCATTACGGTAGCTTCCCAGCTTGCCATCTACAACGGTGTTATCATGGCATGGAGGGAAAAGGTGACCGTCCTAATCGTGTTTGCTATTCCCCCGCAACGTCCTTGCAAAAATACGACTACAGAAGTACATCAGTTTCCACGTCATGTCGACGATGTTACTAATAGTGCTTTGGCTTACGAGAAGTGCTCCGTCGTCGTCTAAACAAAACTATTGCAGTATTTAACTATTCCGTACTACAATAATAGTAAATCAAGGCACTTATTCGTCCAATTTATCTACCTCTATCCCGCACGTATGGCGTATCACATAATGTATACGCTAGCTGATAAACATTCGACAACGATGTATCGTACGAAGTATTTACATGATGTTGGTGTTATCGTATACCTGATATGTTTTATGTTATTTTGCATGGTTCACATGTTCGGTGGTGGGTCGTATGTCTAGGTGTATTTCGCACCGCCCTGTATGCCTTGTGTGTGCTGTATGTGCTGTATGTGCTATATGTGCTGTATGTGCTGTATGTGCTGTATGTGCTACACGTATATGTGCTGTATGTGTTCTGTGTGCTATATGTGCTGCATGTGCTGCATGTGCTGCATGTGCTGTACGTGCTGTATTTGCTGTATGTACTGTATGTGCTGTATGTGCTGTATGTGCTATATGTGCTCTATCCATAGAAGTAGCACTTTTGGGATGAACTTTTTTTCTCAATGACGGGGGCTCATTAACCCAAATATCGTCGGGATTCAATATTGTGTTGAAGAATATTTCGCGTTATACTCGTTCATCATATAGCACTTTTATTTTCCTCCAAAAAATGAGTTTTTGACTTACTATTAGTAAGGACATCTGCAACTGACCACGTTGAAAAAAATATCTATGGTTGGTGCACCTCTACCCGTAGCATGCGTCATTGTTGTACTGCATGTGCTGTATGTGCTGTACCGTATGTGCTTATGTGCTACGATATGTGATATATTAAATATGTGTGCCGTATACTGCATGTGCCGTATGTGCTGTATGTGCAGCACGCCAGGGTTTAGGGCCGGGGTTATCAAATCAAGTTTTTTTTGTTCGAAAAATGGAATATTCCGACATTTTTTTTTCCAAATAAATGCCAGAAAAACACGGTTAACATGGAAATTTAAGCTACCCATGTTTTTTGCCACGGCCATCTCGCTCCAGTATTAAGAGTGCACGGCAAATATACATCGATACATGGTACATGGTACATGCATGCGCGGCATATACCAGGGAATGGTTAATGCGTGCACCCTCCTCTTACCGCCTTCTGTCTTGTCTTCGTACAAGTGTGTTATAAGTAAACGCCTGCTAAAGTAGTCTTCGTACCGCCTTCTCTGTTTTTTCCTGGGGTGTTACAGATTCGTCACGACCTTCCGCGTCCTCCTACCGTGGTGAAGTGAGTACTGCAAGTACCGTTGAGTAGTGTAGTAGTAGTACACCTACTGTACTGCGCAGTAGTGGATCTCTAGTAGAAATACTGTAGTGTAGTAGTAGACCTAATGTACTGTGCAGTATTGGAGTTGTACGAGTAGTGACCTAATGTACTGTACTGTAGTGTAGTAGCAGTAGACTTGTACTACGGCACGAGTACATTTTTTCTGCATTCTCCTTTACCGTCCCATTTATTATCTTCGCCCTTGTTGCCCCTTTTCCCTCCCATTAATACTTGTCGTAACTTAGACCCCGACCGGGGTCACTGAGTAGGGTTTTCTCCCCCCTCTCCACTACAGCACACGGGTGTGTCTAATGATCGCACCATTTGTTAAGGAAACGGTTGCGGTGTAGTCTGACAGCGTTGCATCATAAGGAGGCGGTCATGCCGTAGTATGCACAGACACCAGGGAAACAAAATGGCACACGATGTTGGTATATGAAGTATGAAGGAGAAGTCTGATGTAGCAGTGGTAGATCGAGGGGAATCAAACACACTACTATTCCGGTTCCCCTAAGTTACCATGTACACATAATTTATGAGGTGTGACATCACTTCTCCTACGTAAGGATCCTAAGAACGTTCCCATATCTATACGTATGGACTCCATCACAGGTGCCCAATACATGGTCGACGGATGTTAAGGTGGCTGTGGTGGTATAGTCTGATGGTCAAAGTACTTTGAGGAGGTGGTGATGGTGCAGTCTCGTAGTCCCCATGCATTAAGGGCATGATGACGGTGAACAGTCTGGTGGTCGTTGAATATTCACCCTTTTGCACCCCGTTGATAGCGGCCAAAAATAATACCGACTTCGGTGATATCCTATCAACCTTCTACGAGCAGCGTGAGCGCCTATTATAGCATGCCGGGTACGCTCACGTCGCGCGAGTTTCGTACGACTCATCGCACGGTAGCCAGGACACCACTTTGCATCGTCCCCAGTATCGATTACCCATTAACCCATTTAAGGGTCGTTCTTATCGAGCAGCTTTTCCCCATAATTCCCAATATTTTTTTTCAAAAGTAAAAGGAAATCTTGGAAATCTTGGAAATCTTGGAAACCAATTCTTCGCAGGGCAAAATGTTTGGAAGGCTTCACGTTCCAAAAACGAAAAAAAAAATAAATGGAAAAATGGAATTATAGAAAACTGCGCAAAATAAATATTGGAAATTTCGGAAAATTACGGTAATAAATTTATGGCTCCGATAAGAATGGCCCTAACTAAAGTATAATGTCTTGCTCTGTAACTTCAGGCAGAAGCTCGGCGACAAGGTAGTGGAGACCTACGCTGGCCCGGGCGAGGGTGTCCAAAACATCAAGGCGTCCGAGTGGGAGCCGTTCATCCGCATCATGCCGCACTCAGAGTTCCCCTCGGCTTCGTCCTGCATTTGTCAGGTAACGTAAACACGCCCATGAGCCCATGCGCTCATTCCGACTTGTTCACTAGGCCTGCGATTTGGCTACCATAGGTTTTGCAGTTAATGTTCTGTAGGGCTGCCGCTGACTAGTTAGTAGTCGAACATATAGTGTACTCGTACGTAGACCCAAAATTAGTAAATCAGCTACTCTTGCCTCTATCGTGTTGTGGCTTCAATCGCGTCAGTCACATCTACCTGCCCACCTTGTGCGTCCCCTGCGTTTGACCTTCTTCCCGTCTCTCATGACTCATGTGGTGACGTTTTGATAACAGGCGTTTGCGGAGCAAGTGCAGGAGTTCTTTGGCAGTGATGAGATCGACCCTCCTGTGGTGTTGGGGCCCTTCAGCTACAGCTCCTGGTCAGAGATATCACAAGTTTGCGGCGACAGCCGCGCCTGGGGCGGCATGCACTTCAAGGTCAGTTCCACCCGAATTGAATGGTAGCACTATTGGTAGCACCTTCTTGCCTTGGAGCATGCTACGGTAAAGCAAAGGCGCACCAACTTTTTTTCTGACGGTATTACAGTACGAGGTCTCTATCTCACCCAAAAGTGGTATGATTTGGAAGAAACCAAAAGTGCTACTCGTAGCCGAGGACGAACGATCCGCTGGTGGCTGAAGTGAAAAATGCAGATTATGGCAACGCGAGAATGCAAATCCAATGAGTTTGAGTGTGAAGAAGACTCGTCATTCAGTGACTGTTTCAGCCAAAAAAAGGCACAGCTGTAGTAGTACCTCTATTATCGTAACACATCTCCTTAATATTTATCACCGACATCGACAGTGCGGTGTTTCGCGTGACGCAGGCCCCGACGTTGTGATGCACGAGCACGGCATTATATTGAGCGTAGCGTGTTTGGGACAGCGGAGCTCAGGCTGTATGTACATGAGGGAGACAGCCTCTTCCTTGTACGTTTTAGAGTTGTTCGTGCTGTCGCTGGTTGCGCGGTAATTCTGAGGTACATCTTCGCCCTTATCAAGGACGTGTTAACACGCGGATTCTATTTGCAGGCTCCTTTCCTTGGGGACCAACATCTGATACCCCACGTATAGGTACTTCTTATAGAAGCTAGGGAAGCCTGCGTATAGTCTCAGGCACTATACTGGCACTCCCCAGCCTTACCAGGTACACGCGATTAGCTGGCTCCCCAAGTGGTTGTATTTCATTAACAACAAGGATGTTCGTCTTTACCATGCTTTTCCTTTGGTCCAATATCAATATAGCTATACATCACTCACTGCTTGTAGTTGATACCCACTACGTAGTAGTTGTGCGCTGTGATATAAAACATATGTGCATCGCTACACCGCGACAACCGAGTTAAGATCGATGCACGGCACATAATATGGGAAACCACTTTTTAATTACTGCCATGCCTAGCCATGCGGGATCATTTTTTTTGCAGTCTGCAGTGACACGGATTGAAATTTGAGCTTGGAGAAATTGCTTGAACCCGTGCTCCAGGTAGCAGGGCTTGCACTTATGGCTTGCAATTAGGGCTTGCAGTTTTAAGGCCGAGCGTTTCCCACCGACGGGGCTACTCAACTCTTGAACTATGTGTGTTGCATCCGATGTGCATGTTATTGTTTGCATGCTATTATTTGCAGGCCCACCTGATCGTGGATCGGACCTGCCACTCTGGCCCGAAATATAAGCGCCCTTTATATTGAATATTCGAGTAAAAAATGTGATTCTTTTTTAGGGACAGATTACAGTAGTAGCTTATACTCTTTTTCAAAAGTCGAGCGTTGGATGTACAGTAGAGCTCTTCATTCGAAGAAGCGCCCACTAATAAACTCGTGCCACCACTGCTATACCAGCTATACTACTACTGTACTTTAATTGGGTGTACTAAACTGTGATTACTTTAGCTACTGTACTGTACTTTATGTGGTGTGGAATAAGCTTTTCGAAACTTTTTAGTTTACCCGGTCCGGCGGAGAAGACAACCACGCAAAACAAAAAAGCGACGACCATCGCGTCAGGCGTCATCTATCTTCTGATACCAATTTGCTGTCATGTACATGTCACGTTTCTCAGGAAGCTATCCCTGCTGGAGTTGAACTGTGCGGTGGGGGTGAGATGGCGGCATCCATCGCCAAGTCGGTCGACAAGCTCATCGACGGCGACGAGCGGGGTGCGGTGCTCAAATCGGACCTTGGCGAGCTCTTCCTAAGGCCTCTTTGAGACTTTGAGAGGGGATGCTGTGAGAAGAAATGCCGTTTCGTTTTTAGACGCACAGCGGGGATATCTTCACGGACCATGCATCTTTTTCCATCATGGAGGGGAGTCTTTGAAACAGGCGAGAGTGTTCACAGATCGACCAGATCATGATCTTGATCTTGATCACATGGAAGGGTGATCTGATCTGAGCTGATCTGATCTAATTTGATATGATCTGGTCTGATGGGATCTGATCTGATCTGATTTGATATGATCTGGTCTGATGGGATCTGGTCTGATCTGCTCTGATTTGATTTGATCTGACCTGACCTGACCTGACCTGATCTGATCTGATCTGATCTGATCTGATCTGGTCTGATCTGATCTGATCTAATCTGATCTGATCTGCTCTGATCTGATCTGATCTGATCTGATCTGATCTGATCTGTCTCGTATGTGAGCTATCGAGCTGTCATATCCATCTTGCCTGCCAGGAGAGACGCTGTCTTTGTTTAGTCACATGCGAAACTCTGTTCACATCTCGCTTCTCCTGTGACTTTTGACCCACGACACATGTCACGATCTACTCTAGTCTACCGTAGATGATGTACTTCACACATCACACATCACACATCACACATCACACATCAGATATGCATATCACGGTTTACAGCAGTAGTAGAGCATCTATGCTGCTGTAACTCTCGACACATCAAACAGACATAGGATACCAGTATATCGCAATCTACAGTGAAAGTAGGTACTCTATTGTACGTCGTACAACAACAGCAGCAGTAGAGTACCAGCGGAGTATCAGTAGAAATACCATGCACTCCTGTCTACTGTTCGCCGGACAGCCGATACGGCGGTAGCATCCCGATGCACGCGGAGTAAGCGAGTGAGGTTTTAACGCTGTTGAGTGAGTGGGTGAGTCAGTGGGTGGGTTTTAACGCTGTTGAGTGAGTGAGTGAGTGAGTGAGTGAGTGAGTGAATGCGTGGGGTTTAACGCTGTTGCCAGCATCATTTAGCGTTACTGGCGTCTGTGTGTTTGGTTCACCCCTTTTCGATTGGAAGGGGGAGCATGGTTGGGTCATCCATTCCGATTAGGATCACCAGTCCAGTGGAGTATCCGTGGAGTACTAGTAGAGTACCAGTAGAGTACCAGTAGAGTACCAGCAGAGTACCAGTAGAGTACCAGTGGAGTATCAGTAGAGTACCAGTAGAGTATCAGTATAATTAAGCCGATTATGTGTTGTAGTGCACTGTATGAGGAGGGAGTGGATGTTCACGCCTGCTAGTAACGATTTAGCGTTACTGACGTTTGTGTGTTCGGGTTACGCCTTTCCGATTTGAACGGGGAGTATGGTTGGTTAACCTCTTCCGATTTCGAGATCCAGTTCAGTGAAGTACCAGTGGAGTATCAGTCCAGTACAAGTGGATTAACAGCAGAGTACCAGTGGAGACAAGTGAACTACTACTGTAGTAAACTATATGCGGAATGAGTGGGTGGACTTTCACGCTGTGATCATCATTTAGCGTTACCGACTTTGACTTTTTGTGTGATTGGTCACCACTTTCCGATTTGAAGCATGATTAAGGTAGGTTCATCTCTATCCGATTTGGAGCACCAGCCCAGTGGAGTAGCAGTGAAGTATATCTGTGAAATACCCGTGTACTACTGTATGTGGAGTGAGTGGGTGAATTTTCACGCTGTAACCATCATTTCGCGTTACCGACCTTTGTGTGTTTTGGTCACCCCTTTCCAAGTTGAAGGGGGGGGGTGGTTGGTTGACCTCTTCCGATTTGGAGTACCAGTCCAGTGGAGTTTCGCGGGAGTATCAGTGGACTATCAGTGGAGTACACGTGTGGTACCAGTGGAGTGAGTGAGTGGGTGGATTTTCACGCGGCAACTATCATTAAGCGTTACCGACTATTGTGCGTTTTGGTCACCCCTTTCCAATTGAAAGGGGGGAGGGGTATGGTTGGTTAACCTCTTCCGATTTGGAGTACTAGCCCAGTGGAATGCCACGGGAGTATCAATGGAGTATCAATGAAGTAGCCGTGTAGTACCAGTGTAGTACCAGTAGAGTAGCAGTGGAGTACCAGTAAATTACCAGTAGAACTAAACCGATATTACTGGGTGTAGTAAACTGTATGTATCTGGAGTGACCGCGCTTTGGTGCTGTATAACCATCAGTTAGGGTTGGAGGTTTTTGTGTTTTTGGTTCCACCCTTCTTGATTTAACGAGGTTGTACGGTTGCCTAACCTCTTCCGATTTGAAGTGCCAGCCCAATGGAGTACCAGTGGAATACCAGTAGCGTACCAGTAGTTTACCAGTAGACATGTATCGATACTACTGCATCTAGTGAACTGTTTGCGGAGTGAGCACGTTTCAGTGCTGTACCTTATCATCTAGGATTACTGACTTTTTGTGTGTGTTTGGTTCACCTCTCTTCCCGATTTTAAGGGGGGGGGTATGGTCGGTCCACCTCTTCCGATTTGGAGTGCCAGTCCGGTGGAGTGCTAGTGGAGTACCAGTACGTTTCCAGTAGAAGTAAGCTAGCCCATAAGACTAGAGTAAACGTGTTATTTTTAAAGGTATGCGGGTTGAGTTGGTTTTCAAGGTGCATCCATCATTCAATGTTACAGACTTTTGTGTAAATGGTTTGCCCCTTCACAACTCACAGTAGTGGTTGTTGTATGGTTGATTCAACTCTTCCTTGTCGTACCAGTGGAGTGCCAGTAGAGTACCAGTAGAGTACCAGTAGACTTAAACCGCACCTACTGGAAGTAAGCTGTATGCGGAGTATGTGGGTGGGCGGGTGGGTGGGTTTTGACGCTGTAACCATCATTCAGAGTTGCAGACTTTTGTGTGCTTGGATCACCACTTTCCGATTTGAAGTAGGAGTATGGATGGTTCACCTCGTCCGATTTGGAGTGCCAGACCAGTGGAGTACCAGTGGAGTACCAATATAACATAGCCGCTATCACCAGAGTAAGCTGTAGGCGGAGTGAGCGGGTGTTCAATAACCGTCATTGGCGTTACTGACTTTTTGTTTGTGTATTTGGTTGCCCCCTTTCCGATTCGAAGGGAGGGGGGTCAGGAACGCGAGACCGTTCATTTGTCGGGCCGTACGTCTAGCGGTCGAATAACCTAGCCAACTAAGCCCCTTGCTTGGCGAATCCTGCTGTGATTGAATAAATAGTTGACACTCAACTTTGCAAGCTGCGTAGAACGTTTTTGGTCTATATGTCTTTTGGAGTTTTCGTGTGTGATTCGTGATGCACTATTAATAGGTACCCTGTTGCTAGTAGCTGCGGGCTTCTTGTGTGCGGTGTGATTCAGCCCATCGAATTGGAATTTTCTACGAAATTTCCAAATTGCACTAAACGAAGTGCACGCATCAAATCACTTGATTTCAATTTTCATTAAAAGTGCACGCATCAGTTGACTCGATTTCAGTTTTCATCGAATGACCTGATTTCAACGCTCACTTTTTGTACAAACGGAATTTCAAAGCCGCGGTGGAATACCTAATCTACTAAGTAAACTCTTAGGAATTGGGTCATAAGCCTGAAACGCAATCGGGAGAAGGGGATTCCTCATTAATCATGCCCTCTTCGTTTCCGTTCCACTTTTTGGGGTCTAGACGGTGGGGGGTCGTCGTTTTCAGGTGAGTGACGGTGGGTTTCGTATATTAGGATGCGTGAACGACAGTCGGGAGAAGAAGTTTGACGAGAGTGCTGCCACGAGTAAGTATACTATATGGTATGCCGTGTCCGAAGCGCCGCCGCGAAAGCAGCAAGTCGTCGCGCTTTCCAATACATGGCCCACCGAATATTTCCAATGAATCGGTGAACGAACCCTCCCAATGAATCGATGGACGAATACTTCCAATGGATCGGTGAACGAATCATTACCCAAATGAATCGGTGAACGAATTCTTCCCCAAATGAATCGGTGAACCGACTTCTCCCCCCAAATGAACCGGTGAACAAATACTTCCTCCAATGAATCGGTGAACGGATGCATCCGCCAATGAATCGAGGAACGAACACTTCCAATGCATCGATCGGTGAACGACTTCTCCCCACAAATAAATGAACCGGTGAACATATACTTCCTCCAATGAATCGATGAACGAAGACTTCCATTTAATCGACGAAGGAATACTCCCAATGAATCGATCAACGATTGTTACCACGAGGCGCGGCGGCTTGTCCTCGAACGCGATGATTAGATGATCTCGGTATATGACGGAGGAGACAACTGTCGACGTCGTTTTCAAGGAGCAAGGTTGCGGCCAACAAGTTTATAACATGTCATTCTTGCATACATTCACATATCACTCGACGCGTGCTACGATAGAGGTAGAAGGTATACCTTTTTTTGGCTGAAACGTTTTCTGAATGACCTATTGAAGGCTTCTTAACCCTTTTAGAACTGCACTGTCTAAAAATAAGTATTTAACTCTAATTCGAAGTGTTTTATCCCCACATCGAGACTGCAGTCCTAAATGGGTTAACCCTAAATCGCCGGAATTTCATTCTTAAGACTTGTCTTGCAGAATGTTTCGCTGTGCTAGTTATAGGCCGTCGGATTGGTCACCGGGTAGCCCTCTTTTTGTCCTCTAAAATCATTTTTTGACTTAGTATTAGTGTAGAGTTCCTCAAGTGACCACCCTTAGAAGGCAGAATCATGGCGCACCTGCATGCAGGCTACCCTAGCAAGCAGAACTCACATGTATGTGTTGTCGGACGAAACAGTAGGAATCAGTCAATCGTGAATTAAATCTGGTGGCGCTGTTAACCCGAGCGTCCCGGCGTTAACAACTACTGTCTGTATCTAAGCTTCACGTTGGCGTAATGTAACCTTCGCTATGCGTACACCATGTATATATGATACACTCACTCAACTATTCTAATGAAAACTCGTTCTCAGTACACGTCGCCCACTGCAGACAATCGTCCCTAGGCTTTTGCGTTACACACTCTTTCTTGCTCGACTACCAGTAGCAGGAAGTATTTCTTGTCCGACTAAAGACTCTTACTCAACTCGACGCGTGCTACGGTAGAGGTAGCACTTTTCGGCTGAATCGTTTTCTGAACGATCGGGCTCCTTAACCCAAATTCGTCGGACTTTCTTTTTCGTGACGAATTATATTTCAGAGTATACTTCGGCCATCAGGTTTTGCTCATCCGGCAGCACTTTTATTTTCCTCCAAAATCATTTTTTCGGTGAGGTATGACGCTCCTTAAGTGAGGAGCTCAGAAAAAACACGGTGCACCTCTATCGTAGCATGCGTCACTCCTACTGCAGACACTCTTTGTCACTCGGCACATTCACAACGATCAGAGTCCCCGGCTGCGCCGGTCAGACGCATTCCAGAGTGAACTTACAGCTGCAACTACTACTGCTGTGTACACAATACCCTGGAATAAATCCCGCATATGAATAAATGAGTGAGCTGACATCCGTAACTATCTTATAACCTCCAGGAATAACTCAATTCCCGCTAAAATATCCAACAAGACAGCGTGAGGACACGTATAATACTATACACGACGCAAACCTCAGGGGAGAACTGACCCCCCCCCCAGAAACAAACATCTGCCTGTTCGGTGAAAACCCGACACGCTCCGTCCCCGACTTGTACTCGCAGGGATGCGAGGGTCTATGACCATACGACTACGGTCATACAAGACTCGAGTACGCCCCCAAACGTCACAATCTTGCTCGACCAGTCACTATTTCTTGCTCGACTAGGACACCCCCAAACGCCACAATCTTGCTCGACCAGCCACTATTTCTTGCTCGACGAGGCACTGTTTCTCAGTGGACTATTAGTAGTTTGTAGACAGTGTTGCTTGATTACTGTAGGCACTCTTTGCTAATCGGCAAACGCACGACGATCACAGCTCCCCAGCTGGGCCGGTCAGGCGCATGTGAGAGTACGCGTACACCTGCAACTACTACTGCCTACAACCTCCAGGAAATAATTCCCGCATATGTATATATCAGTGTGCTTGTATCCGTAAACATTTCCGCAAGCTCCAGGAATAACTCAACACCTGCTAAAAATACCCGACAAGGCAACGTGAAAACATGTACCAGGTATCATACATTCACCAGAGTACAGTACACAAGAACGGCCGAACGCAAGGGGGACAGTTCAAACCTCACGTAACCCTGAAACACCAGAAGGGGGGGAAACGCTCGAGGCGCTCTTAGCGGCAACCAATGGCGAGCGGCGTGCTCTTCTTCAATCCCGCACAAACACCAAAACAAGAGTTCGTTCTGCTACGTTATCAAAAGCCCCGCTGCTTCCGTGGGGCTTAACAAGCCGGGCTTATCGCCACAGTAACCTAGCCCCGGCCACGCCTGACCTGCAGAGTGGCCAGGACGACATGACAGGCGTGGGGAATGACCCCTACTGCTAGCCACCATACCCACGACGAAACAGAGTGAAGTCATCGAACGCTAACCGTCGTGCCCCAGCAGCTAATACTACATAAATATCACAAGTATACAGTTTGAGTACGAAACATGACATGTACTCTACAAGTTACCACAGTTGTTCGGTGAACCCGGAGAGGATTCGCTGGCAGCCTGCTTGGCTGCGGGTACCAATGAATGGATGGAACATAACACGCATTGTGCTTGGCTAGCGGCACCGACCGACCGACACACCAAGGGCCTCACATCATTTCACATCATTTCACGTACGTACATACACCTTCCTTTCGAATCGGAAGATGTGAGAAGGGTGAACCAAACACACGAACCTCAGTAACGCTACATGACAAAAGACAAAAACCCGAAGCACTAATGTATGACCAAATAACAGCTCTATATGATGCTGGTTACAGCGTTAAAACCCCCCCCCTACCCTCCCCCCTTACGCACTCCGCAATCAGCAGTATTACACTGCGATCGTGTCGGCTGTGCGACACAGGCAGGAGTTTGTTTTCTACTCGGTACTCAGCTTGGTACTCATCTACTAGTCTACAACCAACTCCCCTTAAACCCAGTGGGCGTCTTGGGTGCCCTTACCCCCCCCCGGCAACGCTCGCTCTTAAATGGTGCACCCGATCACACCCAATTTTCTGGAAGGGTGGATGAATCTCGTACGATAGTGTTTTCTCGCAAAGCAGTCACACCTCTTCCATTTTGGAAGGATCCATGGACCGGTATCACTTTCGCACGCGGCAAAACAGAGTTTCTCTCCTCGCTAGAAAGACGGAGGGATCGTTAAACAACAAGACTAAATTACACCCGACAAATCAGATCCTATCACCATTCCACGATCTAGATCATTCAGCAGGCATCTTCCTGGCCTGTGAGAAGATCTAGCTCATTCACGTCACCGGGTGGGGACCGCATGATTTGCGTGATTTACTGCAGCACACGTTTTCTGGGTTTAATCTGTACACTACAGATCCTGCATGGCAGACGCATGACGTGTATGATCTAGGGCGTGATCTATCCGATATACGCAAAAATCTCGCACGTGGCACGAGATAGTCTCTCCTTGCTGGAAGATGTGGGGATGGTCCGTAAACACTCCCCCCCATCTCCCATGGTCAGATCTGGCCGTGAAGCACCCCTCCTCAGAGAGGCCTTAAAGAGGCCTCAGGAGGAGCTCGCCAAGGTCGGCTCTGAACACGGCGGCTTCCTCATCGCCCTCGATAAGCCTGTCGATGGACTTGGCGATAGATACCGCCATGTCACCCCCACCGCACAGTTCAACGCCAGCAGGAACAGCTTCCTGAAAAAAATCAACATGACAAATGCAGGGAGCATGGTAAGGTTGCTGGTTGATGCTGCATGACACGGTTTTTACTATAGGGGTCGTCTTAATGCTCTGCGTTCACACACGGTTCTTGGTTTCTACGGCTACATGTATGTGTTGTTGCTGTTGGGCCGAGGAAGGTATTGATAGGGAGCCAGCAACCAATCGCCAGCGAGGTCGAACAACTGTATACTGCCTACATGCAGCTCAATATTAAACCAAAACCAAAGGGGTCATAAGGCGTTCTTGACAGCTTAACACCAGGCAGCGCAATAATAGCTACATAAAGCAACTTTATGAAAGCTTCATATTAATAGCTTCATCACACGTATACCGTCGGCAGCGTCTAGCCTTTCCTCTTTTGCCCATGACAACGTAGGTTCTATTTGACTGTTTGACTGTTTGACTGCCACCAGCAGCCCTACTGCAGCGTATAAAGCATGACGTCATGCCGAGAGGAACAACTGACCTTGAAGTGCATGCCGCCCCACACACGGCTGTCACCGCACACTTGTGATATCTCTGACCAGGAAGTATAACGGAAGGGGCCCAGCTCTAGAGGAGGGCTGATCTCATCCGTACCGAAGAATTCCTGCACTTGCTCCGTGAACACCTATTGTGCCATACGAGCACGTATTAAGCACGAATGGAAGTCGCCATACGGGAGAAACGTAAACGACGAACACGGTGGGACAGCAACAGTGTTGGAGAGGTTGCACAGGGCAGGGCGCACACGGTGTCAAGGACAACGACGTGGTAGGGGCAGGGTACCACTTCTTGGCCCAATGTTTTCTGACCGCGGTTGAGCTCCGCGAGCGAGAAACTACGGGCTACTACATACCAGGGTACAGTAGTAGTATGATACCTTTAATGCAGTAGCACATTTGTTTTACTCCATAATCATGTTTTGACTTAGCCCTTTTAGGACTGCAGTCCCGTTTTGGGGACAAACCACTCTAATTCCAAGTAATTTGTCCCCAAAACGGGACTCCAGTCCTATAAGGGTTAGTGTTGCTTACAGTAGTATTACTTGTTCTTAGTATAGAGCTCCTCAAGTGAGGGAGCCTCAGACAACAACATTGTGCTCCTCTACCGTAGCATGCGTCTGTTCCAAGTCATCTTTACGGTGGCATACTATTAGTACTAATAGTACTAATAGTATTGAACTCCTGGTGTGAGGAGCCTATGATATTCATTAATAAGGCACCACCCTTACAAGGGCATATCGCTCTGCAGTCTGTAAACGTGACGCGGCTTACATGTATCGCTTTTGGGAGTTGATTAAGCTTTAGTATCGTGGCATCGAGAGGTAATGCATCTACCACAAATCAATTGCTAACAGCATCAGCGACCAAACGAAACATATATCACCATCATAGCCAGCTCGGGTACAAGGTATAGGAGAGACACGTCCTACTGCAACCGCACCGCAGCGCAATGTGCGACACACGTGCAGCATATTGAAATTTCTACTACTACTGCACTTTCTCTTTCCAGTCGGTGAATGTGACCGCGACGGTTCTCGTGTGTTTTACGTCGAAACAACGGCAGCCAACGCAAGTGGCAGATGGGCGGCTGGGCGGCCGTACTCGTACCTGACACAGGCAGGATGAAGCCGAGGGGAATTCGGAGTGGGGCATGATGCGGATGAACGGCTCCCACTCGGATGCCTTGATGCTTTGGACACCCTCACCCGGGCCGGCGTAGGTCTCCACCAGCCTGTCACCGAGCTTCTGCCTACAAAAACACAAAAACAACAGCAGTAATACACGGAATAGGAGTCAGACTAAAACTATTAATACTATCAATAGTTTACAATTCGACGCGGGAAGAAAGGACTGAAGCGTTTTCGTGATATAAAATGCGAAAGGCGCGAACTGAACCATGGCCACCTCCCCATGGGGTGCGCTCATCAGAACACAACATGAGCACAGCCATAACCGACAAGAGACCGCACCCCTGCTACCAGACTGCACCAGGTATATCGTATGCCTCGGAGGTGGAACTCCTTTTCAATGACTTCATTAAATACGTGGTACCTGGTAGTTTATTTCACCTTTTTTACTGGCACTTCATTTACTACAGTAAGTACCCAGTATACCAGTACCCAGCTACAGTACATTTCCCGCCTTCTCCACTAGGGTATAGCGCAATACAAAGCATGACGCGATCATGCCAACGCGTAGTATAAGCCTAGCTTTACGGCCTCGAATCGACGGCGAGCATCAGCTACACACCACACCCGCTTCTTCTACTGGGGTATAACGCACTACCACTACTGTAGTGTGTGCGGTGTAAGGCTAACTGGACCGCCCCCTAATTTGAGGGAGCGACCATGGACTACAGCACTACGACTGTGCCAGTACGGCTCCGGCGATTGGGGTACAGGCAGTGCGAGGATGAAGGCCGTATGCTCGTATACAGGTAGGTGTGTGCGGTGTTTGGTGTTGCACTCACTTGATCACTGTAGGAGGGCGCGGCAGATCGTGGCGAACCTAGCGCAGCAAAAAAAAACAAAAACGGGACCAGGTAAGCGGCACGGTCGAAACAATCAACAGGAAGGTGCACCAATCAATCGCGTGTTGGTTTATGCCGAGCATCAGTACGAAGTACACCAATGTGTATTAATTTGCCGTGTACTGTTAATACTGAAGCGAGATGGCTGTGGCACTACAATATACGACAATCGAATCACGTTACTGCTCGGCATACGCGGAGCATACATGCGTACGATACCCGCACTACTCCGGATCGGGGAGCATATAGGCTTTAGTACTGTAGTATGGAACCGAACAACTGCTGTGTCAGCCAAAAATACCGGTACTACTTCCGGGGGACCCTTACTGTGGTAATATCACACATTCTCCGAGTACAAGCAGTACCGAGAGTGTTCATACCCGAAATACTCCGAGTACGAGCAGTATCCCGGAGTATCGAACCCCGAAATACTCCGAGTATCTGAAGTACCTGAAGTATCTGAAGTATCTGAAGTACCTGAAGTACCTGAAGTACCTGAAGTACCTGAAGTACCTGAAGTACCTAAAGTATTGTATCTCCAATACTCCTCACTTTGCTTCAAGGTACTCGGGAGCATCTGTGTAATATTAGTACTGGAAGTTGTTACTGTAAGTTGCTACTGTAATAGGGTGACCGGTCTTGCCTTTTCTCTCCATGCAAGCAAAATGCCGTTGTAAACCGCGAGCTGGGCGGCGGCCGTAATTCTGTAAAACTCGATGGCTGGAAACTCGTCCGCGTGCCTGTCGACGAAAGCAACGTACAACGGTATCATAGAGCGAGGTACGAAATGGCAGATGATATATCAAGATAAGGATGGGGCCGGTGTCCTCTACTTCACACACTGCACACATCGCACCCGAAGATCGGACAGATCAGATCCACATCGCGGATATAAATCAGATCCACATCTCGGATATAGATCCGATCCGCATCTCGGGTATTGATCAGATCCACATGTCGGATATAGATCAGGCCCACATCTCAGATATAGATCAGGTCCATATTTCATGATCTAGATGTTGTGGGGAACATGTGTCGTTGATGTACAAGGGAAGAACGAGGTTACCAAATAACGAGACAGGACAGAAGGATCTCTGCGATCCACATGGCACATGAAAATCATAATACAGCATTCCATAATCCTATAAATACAATTCGTACAAACTCACGATGAACGTACCAACCACACGAAAATGGCAACACACCACCCATAGCGGTAGGTGGCCTTGACTCGTGGAGGCTCCTACTCGTATAGGTTACGATTAATTTACAGTAGTGCGTATGTATGATAAAACTGCGGGCACGAGATGTCTGTATGTTCCTCTTTGCATGTTTTTTCGCCACTGGATGGCAAATAAACGCTAAACGATGATAATACTGAGTAGGAGGGAGCAAGGAGTATTGTGATAAATCTGAGAGTAGACATAGGAGGAAGTTAGACTTTGCGCGTAGGTTTCCTTTGTTTCCGTGGTTTTCTGCTTTCTTTCGGGAATGCTATGTATGAGTGATACATCGTTGAAGATCATGCTGCTGCACATCGTCGGATGGCAAAGATGACAACAATCAAAATCAAGATTCCGATAAAACTGACAACAAAAAGAGCGAATATTGCAGCATATTATTAAAAAACGGTGTGTGTTTTGCTTTGTTGTCTCACTGTATGAAGTAGGCGGCTTTCAGGGGCACGAGGGAGCCGAACTTGTTGTCGAAGAAGGAGATAGCCTGTTGCTTCGACACGTCTTCAGCCGTGATCTTCGTCTCCGCAATCACTTCGTTAGCGCCATTCCGATAGCTGCAAATCACACACGAGCGCCCCGAGCAAACGCAACAAGGTTAACTTTCTGGTGGTCGAAAATTGCCGATGGGAAAATAATAATCGTTGGTGTTCCCCCCCTGCCCACCGCCTCCCTCTACAACTCCCCCTGGTGGGCGGAAGGAACCCGCCCCTGGTCGAGATCCTGCATAGTACCGTATGTAGAAGGTACGCAGAAAGCAGGCTTTACATTGTTGAACCTCGGCATTGCCTTATTGTCCCTCTTGTGAGTTCTATCATACCTTGGTAAGGGGAAACGACGATATGACATCGACGACTACAGCAACGGCTACTACGTGATTGGGGGGTGATATCATACAATGGTTGGATGCGCCCGAGTTGCAACGCAAGGAGACAGAGGTCGTACGGCAAGAGCGTAGCACGGTCCTACCCGCACTGCCATCATAGGAGCTCACGCTGGTCGTACTCGAAGGCGGCTGCGAACACCGACTTTATCATTTATTTGGTCGCTGCCTGAGGGTCCCGAAGGGGCTCAATAAGTTTAATAAGCAACCCCGTAACCCTACCCTAACCCTGTCGTACAACTCCGTGGTGAAAATTTGAGGTTGCTACACAGTACCGTTCCACGACCACATGCTACTACTACAAATAACACTGCTAGTAATACTTACACCACGAAGCGGTTTGTACTGTGGTGGTGTATGCACGACTCGGTGAGAGTTGGCGAGGGAAGAAAACGCTAAACTCTTCTCGCGATACGCGTATATCTGTATATCTGAAGGCGCGCGCCGTAGTAGAGAAGAGGCTGCTATGTCACCCCCAATAAGAGTTAGCAAGATGAGGTGGCAACGCACTAAGCTGTAAGTGTCCTGTCTTTACAGTACATTAAACTCGTTATTTCTACCCAACTTCGTCAGTACACCTATTAATAGTGTCTGTCCTGGTTCCTAATATGCGATGGAAACATAATTACATCGAAAATAAAAATAAAAATCGTTGAGCTTGTTGGCTGTCGTTGTTGTCAGTCACGATTATGTAGTGGGTGGTCACAAGAAAGCCTCCATAAACTACGTATGGAGTCGCCGTTGCTGTTCATCACTAATATCTACAGTAGGAAAGCCCAAATAAGGATACTCTACTGACATTATTGGAAACACAAAGCAGGATACTCATAAACTGAAGATCTACAGTACACATTCGACGGGAGTCTAAGAGGGAAGAAAAAGGGCTGAAGTTTTTCTGACGAAAAAATGTGAAAGCACGAGAACCATCGTAGCGGAGAGGGGAAATAAATGGAACGGGAAACAAAAAAGAAAACATACGGCTATATCTATGGGAGCACTTTCTCACTGGTGTCTGTAGTCCGGTCTGTCGAGCTTGCGAGAGGCGTACGCCTCCTCGTCCTCTTGTGAGTCGAAGCCGAAGAACCGGGCAGTGACGCCGATGTGGGGCGTGACGTGCTCTTGCACCGAAATGTAGCCGAAGCCGTTGGATTCCATCAGCGGCTGCCACCGACGGCCTCTCGTTAGCTGAGACAAATAAAAACGAAACAACACGAACGGTATCGGAGATGGTAGCAGAAGCATGCCAACCAGTTAAAATCTTCGACACAGGAGACAGATCGCCAATCCCCACTTTCACCATGGAGTAAAGCTTCGGGTGACTTTTAAAGAGTTAATGTGAGAACACTGACAATAACAACAACAACCAAACTCAATGACGCAAACCTTTCCAGGCGGAGAGGTTGCTGGTGTTTCTGTGATCTAGCTCGTCCATGTTGCCGGGCGGGAGTCGTATGATCTGATGATCTGACCTTACCGATGTGTGCATATAGATATACTGGTATATTGTTTGGGAGCGTAAATCGGCGGAAAACGAAGTCAACTTTGACGACGGCAACCACAACTATAGTCGGGAGCGTTGGATCGGTTCATCAGTCTTCATGGTTATGGGCATGGGGGGAAAGTTACCCCTTCCCCATTTTCCAGCCAACCCAGGGTTTCCGAACTTTCTTGATGCGCGGATCTGGTGGAAACGATGTTCGTTTGCCTCTCGGATCGCCTTTTAGTATAGGTATGTAGGTGAAGTTCATCGCGCGTTGAAGGTGCTGGCGCTGTGTCCTTAGAGCGCATTGCCGACGCGAGCTACGATAGAAGAAGTAGCACTTCTCGGCTGAAAGCATTTATCATAATATCAGTAACGGAGCTCCTTTTAACCCATTCAGAACTGCAAAACACGTCCCATACTAATTCCAAGCAGTTTGTCCCCAAATTCGTGAGACTAGTTCTTAAGTTCTTAAGGGCTTAATCCAAAATCGTCGTATTTTGATTCTTGCGTTGCAATATTTTTCATTTTACACTAAAGCCAGGGGATCGTTCGTCGCCTACAGTACGTCGTAGCGCTTTTAGTTTCCTCCAAAATCATTTTTATGCTTCAAATCAATACGTACTGTATTAGTATACGAGAGCTCCTCGAGGGAGGACCCTCAGAAACAACATGCGTCTGCCTACGATTTATTATATATTCCCGTGCAGTGCTACGGTATGCTTTGCAGCCAATAAGTGTGTTTTCGCCGACGATGTATTTATAGACACGTGCGCTATTCCTGCCTTCCAGGGCTGTTGGCATAATGCCAAGCTACTGTAGTGTAAGATTTCGTGCTCGGCGAGGAGCATCACACTCTAAAATCCTACCTGGTTAAGGTGAAGGCCACGCTCAACGTTGACATCACAATAAGCCGTGAGCCTTATTCGCCAAAATGAGGAGATCTGTAACTGCTACTGTGTCACGTACTACTGCTGTAGTGCGTGTCACCGACGACGTACGGCTAAAAAAAGCCTTGCCGTGTACGTACTCACCTTGTAGGGGCTGTTGACAGGCTCGTACGGTGACCACGAGTTGCCGGCCGAGTCCGTCATGGCGAAATCGCTGAACGGGACGCGGTTGTGGTCTCTGCTCAGGCTTCCGTCGGCGTTCCAGCCATCGTTCTCGTCTAGGAACGCCAAAACCTCCTCAAAGTACGCCTTCGCAAGCCCCCACGGCGTGTCCACGCTCGGCTCACCATCCAGGATAAGCGATAGCGGGTGCCCCCTCTCCTCCATGACGGCCTCCAATGGCTCGAAGCAGTCCGGCATAGTTGTCGCACCGGCGTAGGCGATCAGGTAGGTGATGGCGACACGCAGGTGTAGGTCCAAGAGCAGCTTACCAGCATCCCCGTCGCCCTCGTCGGGTTGGCAGCGACGGCGGGAGTCGGTCGTGTGCTTATCGCCGAAGATGTCGAGTGCCCTCATGTTCGGATGGAACGTGCTGGAGATGGAGAATGCCGCGGTGTCAATCGCTGCGATTGGGGCGGACAGGGAACGGCGGGTGTGTGTGGTGGTTTGGGAAGAGGTCAGCGGTTGGAGTGTTCGACACCAGAACGAATCTACAGGTAATTGTAATGTTTTGTTCTACAGTTTTTTTTCGCCTACGTAGTCTAAAATCAAAGAATTTACATCTTGTCGAGGACCATAATCAGCTCATTTCCACTACACCACAAATTGGTCGCGTAAGTTCCTTCCAACCAAAATAATCATAAAAATATATACGATTCGTACCTGGTACTCGTACTCGTACTGTTTTTGCGTCGATCACTCGTTTCTTTTGGTCGGGTTGGCGCATCGAGCTGGTTGAAAAGTTGGGAATGCGATTATCGCCATGATTGGTTTTGGGGCGCCACCGCCGGGGTACGCTGTGATATATGTGGCCTGTAGGCGTGATGGGCGCGGCTGTTGTCTTGGTGGCCTTGCGATATGGTTCACGTGTTGTCGCCTCGCACGTTGCGATCAAGAACTGTGCCAGGTTGTACTCGTACCGGGGGCGTTTACCCACCGTGTATATGCCGGTCCAAGTCCGGCCAACTCCCAAATTATATTTGGATTTTACGATTTTACCCAAAAGAAAAACAAAGGTCCTGCTGGGACCTTCTTGTTTAGGGCCCGTTTTAACGAAGAAGAAAAAAATTCAATTTGGAATTTTTTTTATTCAAATCCGCTTTTCATTGGTCAACACACGCACCAGCACCAAAGATTAGGATCTTGGGGCATAATATTTGGTGCTGGTGCGTGTGTTGACCAATGAAAAGCGTATTTGAATTTTATTTTTTCCAAATTGAATTTATTTCATACTCGTTAATACGGGCCCTTAGTTTGTCCAATTAAAATTGAAGTTGCTCCAAAATCCTAATTTTCGGTGGTGGTGCGCGCTTAGACCAATGAAAAAGCGAATTTGATTTGATTTTTTTCCAAACTGAATTGTTTCTATCTTCGTTAATATTGGCCCTTAGGAATGTTGGCCTACTATTTAATATGAATATTAAACCTGGTACGAGTTGGTTCCAGAAGAGTAATTCGACAATATTATGAGTCGTATTACGTGGGAGTCTTTTGAACAGGATCGCATCAACAAAAAAAGGGGAAGACGTCCATGTCACTTTTTGTTCCCTGCAACCTTATCAGGCTGTGGTGAAAACCGCTTCGCTACATCATTACTTGGAAAGTGTAATGAGCAAATTTGAAACCTCAAGGGAAAAAATACGCTTTGGGGAAATCCCTTTTGCACGCTGATTTTTAAGTTTTCGAAAACGAAACTTGGCGAGATTGTTCTTCAAAACAGTAGTAAGCAGGGACGCAGGAAGGGCTTTTTTTTAAAAACAAAAAGCAGTCATGAGCTATTCGGGGTCAAAGTTGCCCAACAATCCCCGAAAAATGAAAAACACTGCCTGCAGAAAAATAAATCGGAAATAAAAAAGGCCCTTCATTTGATCTTTCGTCTTTCTTGCCATCAAGAACACCCTGCCAATTTTTGTTTTCCAAATCTAAAAATTCAGGGCGCAAAAGTGCACAGATGCTCCGAGTAAAAACATCTGAATTACTCGGAGTACTCTGAGTATCGAGAGTATTGGACACCGAAATATTGCGAGTACGCAAAGTACCTGAAGTATTTTTTTCTCGAAAATACTCTAATTATACTCCGAGGTAGTGGGAACATCTGTGAATTTTGAAATGCTATAAACGTCAGTCACATGCTCCCAGAACCTGGGAGGAATGACAGCCGAGTCTTTAAAATGATGCAAAGATGCTCCTAACGCACTTCACACTCCGAATATACCAGGGCCTTCCTCGGGAAAATTCCCGAAGATTTCGGGAATCGAGTAAATCAACCATATCAAACTAACCAATGCCGAATAAACAATGTTAAAAGCACCACAAGAAAGACAAAACCACGGCGAATCGAATGACGGTGTTTTTTTATTGCCCAGTAGGAACCGCGGTATGGTCCATGGTAATTTACCACGGGAATTGCCCGTGGTTTTGTCTTTCTTGTGGTGCTTTTAACATTGTTTATTCGGCATTGGGTAGTTTGATATGGTTGATTTACTCGATTCCCGAAATCTTCGGGAATTTTACCGAGGAAGGCCCTGAATTTACTCCGAGTATCGAGTACATTTCGTACTCCGAGTACTTAAGAGTATTAGAGTACTGGCGGCCTGAATACTCGGAGTAATTGGAGTATGAGCAGTACTGAAGCCCCAAATACTCGGGGTTAAGGAGTACCCGCAGCATCGAACCCCAAAATACTCCGAGTGCAAGCAGTATCGAGAGTGTTCATACCCGAAATACTCCGAGTACGAGCAGTATCCCGGAGTATCGAACCCCGAAATACTCCGAGTAACGAAGTACCTGAAGTATATTATCTCCAATACTCCTTGCTTTACTCCAAGGTACTCGGAGCATCTGTGCAAAAGTGTGAAGAAGCAATCTTTTGGGTGTTGCTGGAACCAGCTCGTATAATATGTATTTCCAGCGATATATATTAAAAAAAATAAAAAAACAACAGCTAGCTGTGAGCTCGAGGATTTCGTCGAGGCTCATCTTTGCTTCGTAGCTGATATTGTATTATGTATGTCCGCACATCATTGATTTTATTGATATAGCTTCGTACCGCACTCGCACCTGTGGATAATGATGCGCACAACCGGTCGCCCCGGTAGTGTAGTGGTCAGCTTCAAAGACTACTACCATTGGTACCCAGGATCGAATCCCACCGTGGTGAGAGATTTTGTCTTTATTTGAAAAAATAAAAAGGAACCAATTGCTGAGAGCGCCTTCGTGGCGTGGGTAGGCGGAATCCGACGCAAGTCGTCGAGGGAAGAAAGTGCTGGAACCTTCTCGCGATAAAAATGCAAGGCAAGAACCGTAGTGGGGGGGGAGGGAGAAGAGCCTACTTTGTGACCCCGGGTCTGAGTTACGTCCAGGAAGGAGAGAGAAAGGAAGGGCGAAGATAATAAATGGGATGGACAAAAAAAAAAAAAAAAAAAAACAGCACTGGTATGTATACCGTATGTACAGTATGTATGCACGTATGAAATGATGCGAAAGGCCGCGAAAAAAAAAGCGAAACAATGGACAAATACCGTACTACACCCAAGGTGTATACGTACAACAGTACAATGCCATCATACCGTATGTACGATACGCGTTGTTTTTTGTACCTGGTATGTTCAAATTTGAACGAAAAAACATTCATCCGGCAAAAAAAGATCTGCCATCACGAACGACGAAAACTTCGAGTCATCGTGCAAGCGGTGAAGCTAATAAGCTGATGGCCATCACGCCGAAGCCATACGGGTAGCATCCCTGTCTGCTGTCTGCCGTATATCTAAATATAGACGGCGTACATATCATACGTGTAACTGGTAATGCTCAGAGCGAGACGAGAAGCTCTCGACGAGGCCGTCCAACGTCCGTGCTCTCAGAAGAAAGGTGCTGTATACGTAAGTACGCGCGGTCGAAGTATTACACTCAGCTAGCAAAGATGAGCTTCGACGAAATCCTCGAGCTCTCACACAGCTGTTGTTTTTTTTTTTTTTTTTTATATATATACATACGTCTGACTGGTACGTACGTACGTACGTAGTCTTACGTACTGTACGAGTAGGCGGTTTCCACCCACAGCAGGTGGCCCTGCCCCCTGCCTACCCTGCCTACCCTGCCTTATATACTACTGATGTAACTTATGTTATCCTCTCGTCTCGAACCCTCACTCCGCGAAGAACCTACAGAGTAGTCCTGCCGCGCCACCGCTTTCCTCTCTGGAAATCGCACCAAGATCCGAGCTATAGAGGGCCGTGCGGGCGAGTATACCTTTCAGATCTAAGGTGTTTTACCGTGCTGCTGTATGTTGTGAGTTGTGAGAGCAATCTTCTTTTTTCACTTCCAAAATCTTTCGCTTGATTTATTTTAGATGCACGCACCGCTTCGATCGTTGACTCTTTCTTGTTTTTGTTTTTTTTCCTTTTTTGGGCACCTTATACTAAACCTGGTACATTACGATGCACCAGTATATTGTTGGATGAGTGCGATCTTATGGCCCAAGCGTCTCTTCTGCTGTAGTCTCTACACTACGTAGGATATACTTACTTTCTTGCAGCAGAGGAAGAGAGAGTGCACCATATATTTCGAGCGCAGCGCGTCGCGTATGGTACAGGGAAAAGGTCTGTTGTTACCAGCTCCACCAGCTCCACCACACACAGCACCCCCGCGCTCGGCATTGTGTATTTACGTGCACGTACAGCAAGCAGCAGTACGCATGGCATACTACCATACGTGAATAAGGTACAGCAGCAGCAGCAGAGACTCTACGACGTACGGTACCCTGGGATATACGTATGACATGATGGGATGATAAAAGGTGCACGGGATGTAATCTATTTCTCACCTAACAGGTTCCTCATAGCTATGGGAGTCTCCAGGCCCGCCGAGCAGTCAGCCACGATGGGGATGATCGAGGTGAAAGGATTGAAGGCCTCGTTCAGGAGCGCCACCTCGATCATGTCCAGATCAAGCCCCGCATCATCGGAAGTGCCACCCCTTTCAATGCCCCCCAAGGGCACGCACACGGAATGAGAAGGAGGATTAAGACGAGTTGATGCCTCAGCGAGCATCCCTTTATTGAGGAGGAGGAGGGTGACGCCCGAAAGACGGCCTATCAGCCGCAGCAGTGGCAGCGCTCCTTGGGACTTCATCGCAGGAAGAAAGGGGTGTGCTCGTACCGCTCGTTTGTTACAGCTCGTCGTTGACGGGGTGCGCCGCGCGTTGCGTACAACAGCAGGGGCAGGAGCGGGAGACGAACCAGAAGAAGAAGGAGGAGGAGGAGGAGAGGACGGGTTGCTTGTGCTGTGGTGGTGCTTTTGTGGAAGCAGCCGTTGTGGCATCAAGGTGTGCGCGGTGTGGGCACAACTCCGCACAACAAGTAAACCAACTGTGCCACGAAAAATACCCGGCGCGCCAACAAAGCAAGGCTGCCACTGCTGCTCTCTGCTTGCTGGTGGAGCTTGCTGTGCGTTGTTTGTTCCAGGTCTTTGGTGTTTCGCGTGTTTGCTTGTCTATCTATTGTTTGTTTGTTGCTGCTGTGTGTTTTGGGGTGGGTGGTGGGACCAGGTGGTCGTGAGTTGGGCTGGGTGTGTGGAATTTGGCTTTTGTGCCGCGCTGACGCAACCAAAAAAAGTTATTTTTTCCAGATTTTAGACGGTAGGGCTTGGTATTTCTGGAACCCAGCACGCCTGTAGAAAGAGTCATTCGCATTATTACGTATGCCAACGCGTCAAAGAAGAGAATCTCCGAGGTCCGAGGGCCTCTCTGTTGTTGTTTGTCTTCTCTCCTGTCTACTCCTGTCTCTGCCTTTTGACCTGCTCCTCGGAGAACCAAGGCCCTACGTACGTATTATATGAAAAGGGAAAAAAGTGTCGAGGCTTCGGGCCCCAGAAATGAGTTTTGGGCGATATGTCCAAATTATAAATCAGGAAGACGATCTTGGCTTTTTCATACGACCCCCCCCCCCCCCCCCCGCGCGCTCTGATCTAGATGTTGTGCTAGATTATACTGAAACTTCGGGGGTCCGACCTTTCTTCCTGCTATTTGCGCCTCCCCCCCCCCCCCCTCCCCCGCGTCCCGACCAGATGCTTAAAACGTATATTATACAATGAATGGTCATCATACACCCTGTACATAATAAACGCTGGTGCTACTCGTATACGTACGTGTGTGTGCAACTACACTGCAGCTGCTGCTGTATCATACGAGTGCTCGTATATCATACGTGTACGACGAGTAGATTACATTTGTTACCCCGGTCTAGGAGACAGTGTGCGTTCCACAGGCTTACGTAGCAACAGCATGCTGTGCCTTCAGTACGTATGATACGTAAACGTACATCATGTGTACACACCTCTCTTCGTACTGCAGTACGAGTAGTGGTATAACTTTAGCATTATGACCCCTCCTCGAATTCTTTCTTTCTCGAACGCTCGGACTTCACTCCACATGCACATGGACATGGGTGTAATGTTTGGGCGCGCAGAATGTAACCGGTACGCCATAGTATATGCCGTATAGTACAGTAGTAGTAGTAGTAGTAGTAGTAGTAGATCAGCAGTCACTGTTAAAGTGCGTATGATGATAGTAGTATCAATAGCGTTATCGTGCGTATAGGCTTTTACTCTCTGTATCGTATTCGCATCCCGTGCACTACTACACAAAACAGCAGCAGTAGAGGACACTACAACAGCAATCAGTAGAAATAAGTAACAGGCTATAATAAGAAAGCCAGGCTGACATTATAGAGGAAACTATGAACTTCGAGAATCGTTGTATTGAAAGCATCAGTGTAGGCAGTGTAGGAAGTACCCTCTGTCGAATAATAAACCTAGCCTGGGCCAGCTTTCCTGTTTCTCAACGGCTTGTGGTGAATCCATCCGCCAGTGGGGTGAGTACGCGCAACGTGGTACAGCTGTAGACGGAGGTATATCATGGTTAATTACAAGTGCACAGCAGCAGTAGCGTAGCGGGCGTGTATGTCGTACACCACTGGGATACTGGGACTGCAAGTCAAGATACGTTTTGAATTGATTGTTCCGTGGGAATTCGTCTTCTGGTGGTGGCCTAGGGGGACGCACAACAGACAAGGATAGATAAGGCAGTGAAGGAACAAGATACGTACGGGGTGCGAGGAGATTTCCAAATAATTAGATAAAGTAATGGATGTTGATCAGACAAAGGTCGTATTACAGGTATGTACCTTGGACCCAGGTCGAATGTTGGAATTGCCGGTACGTATACTCGTACTCCTCCTCCTATAAAAAAAAATCCGTGCACCCAGTTGGGTGGATGTTTTTGGGACACCCAGTTTCTGTTATATAGGTTTTACTGTTCACTCGTAATCGTCAACTCGGATCCCATGACCGACACTTGGGATGACGGTTCGACGGTTCGCGCTTCGCGCTCTCGATTCACGGTTCGCACTTCGCGCTCACGGCCTCCGGCGGCTCCTGCGGAGGGCTGATCATATTTCTGCACCTTGTGGGTGGGAGCAGGGTGCCGAATGGGATCAGATCCGGGTGAGATCAGGTCCGGGTGGAAGCAGGGTGCGAAGGGGGAGCAGGGAGCAGGGTGTTACCGTGCTTCCACCCGGACCTGATCCCACCCGGATCTGATCCCATTTGGCACCCTGCTCCCACCCACAAGGTGCAGAAATATAATCAGCCCTCCGCAGGAGCCGCCGGAGGCCGTGAGCGCGAAGCGCGAACCGCAAATCGAGAGCGCGAAGCGCGAACCGTCCTCCCACGTATCGGTCGTGGATCAGGGTTCTTGGTGCTCTACGAGTACACAGTAAAACCTATATAACAGAAACTGGGTGTGCAATAAATTTCCACCCAGCTGGGTGCACGGATTTTTTTCGCTCCTCCTATACGTACATCCGCGTACCGCACGTGCATACGGTAAACTGCTGGATCCAACATTATCATATCCAGGTACAGACGGTATGTGTGTATCCTGGATCGTATATATGTGTGTGTGTTGTCTCTCTTCTTCTACTCAACTGCATCAAATAAACCCAGCCATCCAGTGTCCGTCCTGATTCCTAATCCTAGAGAGATACAGTAGTAGTACAGGACACCTACCAGGTACATAATATGAAACAGGCTAATAAGAAAGGCAGGCTGAGATTTAGAGGAAAACAATAAATTCGGGAGTCGTTATCTTGAAATTAGTACAGAAATCGCTCTATCTCAAAGAAGAAATCCAACTTCGACCACAGATTTCCTGTGTCTTATTACTGTAGGTGTCCTGTACTGTAATCGCACTCTTGGCGATGATACGTACTACCTACTGTATATATTGTAGTAACCTGGGCTTCCGTTTCTGCTACGAAACCGATCCAGGGACCATGTCACACCTTCTGCCATATACTTCGTACTTTCGTCAATAGCGGTGTCAAGTATCAGTACTACCGCTCGCTGTCTCGCCCCCCTCAGTGATCAGCTCAACAAGAAACAGAAAACACAAATACCCGGTACATGCTATAATTCAAGGGATGGATACACCTTGTTGTCGAATCGATACCTTGCGACACGATCTACGACATTCAGTTCGTTTCTGAATTCATTCGCCGACAACTAACCCCCCCCCATCCTATTGTCGCCTCTCTTGACATCCTCAGCTGCGTGCCGTAGCCAGCTCCTTTTCGCCTCGCCCCTGTGCCACCTCGCCATGAAACGGTCCGCCGCTTCGAGACGACCCCCCGATACCACTTCCCACTCTTCTTAGCCACCGTGTGCCACAACAACGTCTGCCTCGAACAACAACAGGAGCTTTCGAGGATCCCTCGGTGGCTTGAAAACCCCTGAGGTCGTCTGTTGCTATTATTAATAGTAGTCAGCCGAGTTATTTTCTGGTCGGTCTGGCGCCGGGTTCTGATCCCCACCGGCCATTGTCCCAAACATCACCCGACAGGTCAGCCGCTCATCGGTCGTGCGCTGTGTACGCCCCCCGCGAATAGCAAAGAGGGGGCGCCGTTCGTGGATGGCCGTCGCTCTCGTATGCCATGCCTTATTCTTGAGGACCTTGGCGTACGACATGAGGGGGTCGGCGTGTTGTCGGCGCTGGAAGCCAATGTGATCTGTACAATAGGAGAGGAGTTTGTGGTGTACCGTTTGGAGCTCTCAGCGAGGTAGTAAAAGTGTGCTCCTGGCCAAGATCCATGCCACATACAGTACAAGGCACCTAATAAGAAACAGGAAATCTGGTCCAGGCTGGATTCCTTATTTAAGAGAGGGTACATTCTACACTAAGTTCAAGGTAACGACTCTCCAATTTCTTATTTCCCCTTAAATCTCAGCCTGGCTTTCTTATAGTAGCCGGTTTCTTATTAGGTGTCCTGTACTGTTTGTACTATACACCAGGTATGCACCTCACCTCTCGGCCTTTATAGCATTACCGCCAGTTTGAACGGGGCATCCTCTAAAATAATATCGTACAGCTCTAGCTTGAACCGGTATAGCATGTAGTATGTGCCCTTGCGAGTCAGATCCGATCAGCGCTTGCAACGACAAAAGACCGCCAGGTAAATAATCAGGTACATACAGTATAGAGAGTATCATACAGTATGTGGATCCTGGATCCAGGTACAAGACAGTATATATATGCATCCTGGAACCAGGTACACTCTGTACCTATACCTACTTGTGGGTTTTCTGGCATAAAATGTGAAAGGTCGCGTACTGTAGCGCACGAGTACCCTAGCCTAACCCCTAACGATAAGGTTATAGTATCTGGCAGTATTGCGGAAGGAAGTAAGTGTTCGTTTTCTCTGTCTCACAGTCTGTGACCACCACATAATGTGTATCTCTGTAGGATAAAAGGAATCAGGACGGACACTGGATATGCTTCGGATGTATACTGATGATGGTATTGTTGGGTGGAAATACGCTGGTTTAATGTGAACACAAAAACGAAGTACTTGTAGTACACAACACATGTTATCATGGACGGATCTCTTTAAGTTCGAACATATTATGACGACGCCATAATTTGTCAAAAGGGCCCACAAATATTTATTTGCTCGGTTCTGTAAATTCTAAATTCTTCACGAGATTGTCATGGAATGTTGGCCGATTTTGATAAGTTGCTAGCGGTACGGCCACACGGCTCCGGCCGTTGCGCGAGCACTATGTTTCCCGTAGTAGTATGTAAGTACCTGGTATCGTAGTACTGGGATTAATAGTGTGTGGTGATGATGTACCACTCTGAACGGAAAAGTAAGGACCACCGTGCGGGACGGTATATTGACCCGGGGGGTGTCCGTCTTTTGTCCCCAGGTTGTTGGAGGTGTACATGTATGGAAGAATTTGTTGTGCGGATATGGACCTTTACCACCCCAGGACGCGGTGCGACATCAACCATGAGCTTTCAGCCAAACAGTAAATCAGCCTTCAATACCTAGCGAGGCGGTATCGACCCGTTTTCGTCTCCAGGTCGTTGGAGTTGTAGATGTATGGAATGATTTCTGGTCCGGGGATGGCCCTCGAAGTCATTCACTCCCGAAATGCGTCAAAACACTGAACGAAACAAGTACTTGCCGCTGCTGCGGCGGGGCCACACGCCGGACGAAGCACCTGCGAGCGCAGCAAGCGTACGGGGTCAGGCGCGGGGAGTGACGGTCTACGCTTCTCACACCTATATAGAGTACCTGCAGTCGATCCTCAGGACCGCGGCTTCGGTCGCGAGAGAGGAGTTTGGATAATCTTGCATTTCTTGAGGTTGGCGCATGCTACGATAGAGGTGCACCATGTTTTGTCTGGCCTCCATACCTGCAGTAGTCTAAACACTGGTTGATCTTGGAGGAAACGAAAAGTGCTACCCGATGAACCACCCCATGGCTTACTTACAGCACTTACAGCAGGAGTATGCGATGGAAAATGTTGCAACAAAATAATCAAGTCCGACGAGTTTGGGTAAAGGAGCCTTTAACCCTTTTAGGACTGCAGTCCCGTTATGGGGACACATTACTTGGAATTAGAGCCAAATACATGGTCACGTGCACTGCAGTACTACAGTAAAAGGGTTAAGAACTGGTCCCAGATATTTGGGGACAAAATACTTGGAATTAATATGGGGATGTGTTTTTCAGTTCTGAATGGGTTTGCCTGATCAGTCGAAAAGTGCTACGAACTGTACCTTTGTCGTATTAATAGCACGCGTCTCCTTCTGCAGGCGGATCTTCGACGACCCCGGTGCATCCCCTCCGAAAGTGTGGCAGCTCTTTTTCCTCACTGCCTTAAGGGGGGAAATGCCGCCCCGTACGTGTGGGTATCACGTGGAGAGACGTCTTCTCTCAGCCGGGACTATGCGGCAGGGGCAGCCCAAAGGCTCTGGAAGAAATAAATCGTGAGGCAAGGCAGTTTGGGGTCCGGGTTTGAGGGAGGGGGTGGAGCAGGCAGCTCTACGTGCCCGGTTGCATAATGCATGAGGCGATACACTGACTCGTCATAATCGAGAGTGTCCCAACGCCTTCAACACCGTGCAGAGGACGGCAGGCAGTGCTTGCCGAGGCGGCCACAAGTGTGCCGGCACTCACGCCGCTCATAGAAAAAAAGTGCTACTCGTACTCGTATGGCGAGAGGCCTGCCCCGGTGTTCTTCCAAATCGATTCGGGGGAGCGGAGGAATATCGAATGTTCCAGCGGAGTGCAGCAAAAGGGGGCACCATGGGCCGGGCGTTGTTCTGCATGCCGCCTTGCAGGCTCTAAGTTGCTGAAGCGGAGCCGTGAGGAATTCGAACCGCAGGGTGTTAGAGCCTTTGCCTACCTCGATGACATCAGTCTCGGTATGTTAAGAGATCACCCCGAACACTGTGAGGGTCGTGCCCTTTCTCGAGCACGGCCTGTGAGAAGTATGTACTACTGCTGTGCTACTGTAATACTGTCACTAACCCCACGGTAAAAGGGTTGCCTTGCCTCCGGAAGAGCGTGTGTCTAAGCCGGGAGAGATTGCACTTCTGGGTGGCATCGGTGTCTGCATTGCGGAAAGGGGTGGGGTAAAGGTGGTTGGCGTGCCCATAGGCAACAATGTGTTTGCGGTGAATAGCATCATGGAGATAGCCCAAGACGGGGGAGCAGAGCAACTCGCGTGCATCCTTCC
Source organism: Saccharina japonica (assembly GCA_008828725.1). Lineage (NCBI taxonomy): Eukaryota > Phaeophyceae > Laminariales > Laminariaceae > Saccharina > Saccharina japonica. The sequence goes on along the minus strand of MEHQ01000128.1, from coordinate 66,105 downwards.
GCGTATGCCGGAAGCTGTCACTGCCCTCGTGTCAGCGGGCAGACACCAGCGCAATGTGGATGCTCGAGCGCCTTCTGGAGGTTCCAGACACAGCGGATGAATCATCATTATTTGAGGACAAATGGCCGGCGAACCGGTTTACGCTACAGCCCCACCAGCAAGCGCAGGTGAACCCCTCTATACGGGAGCCGGGGGGGGTGAACTGTCGTCGGCTGAATCAAGGAGAATGTCAACGTTCATCTGCAACTTGGTGGCAACGGTGCCAGAGGTTCTTGCTGACCTCTCCGATCCATTGAGGAAAAGGAGCTACCCAATTCGGAACAGGGCGAAAGAGATGGGAGCTTCAGGAAAACCTGACGTAGAGGTGTTTCCAGCACTTGCCGGCGAAACGATCAGCTCCCACAAGGTGCAGCACAAGCTGGGGCAGCAGGTGAATCGGGTACGGTACCACCGGTATGTTGCTTCGCTGGACCAGCTCCCCAAGGAAGCAGGGCCGTCGGGTTTGAACGACGTAGTCGGGGGAAACGAGAGCAGAGATCTTGCCGAGCCCCGGCAACGGAGCCTATCGGGACCAGACGATGTGAGTGATGTGAGTGATGTGAGTGATGTGAGTGATGTGAGTGATGTGAGTCACTTGTTTCTGGGCGAAGCCTGTAGACCCGACACGAATCATACCGGCTTCAGAGTTCGTGTGTATGGGACGGCGTGTCTATGGGACGGTGCTTCCTGAAAATGAAGGAGCCCCTGGCGGCGAGGTGCCCCTGTTGCAAAGCGACGGAGATGTCAACACGCGTCACGCGCGCACAAGCCACCGAGCAGGCGCGCAGGAAAATCGGTATCAGGCGATAGTCCACGCGCTGTCCCGCACCGTCAAGCAGTTGGTCCATCCACCATCAAGTGGAAAGTGGAGCGCCCTTCAAGGCCGAAAGGAACCTCCTCATTGATATAATGATCTAGAGGAGAGGCCTCTGAGACGCTGCCTCGTCAGAGTATCGCAACAAGGCGGCACTCCTCGACGTCACGCACGCAGACCTTCAACCGAGAGTCCACATGCGGGATAACAGCGCTGATCGAGACGGACCAGCTGCCTTCACTTCCGAGAAGCGAAAACGCAAGTACTAGGCTCATGCAGTACAGGCGTCCTTCGACGAGCGCAGCCATAAAATTTGTCACGCTTGAGGTGGAAAGCTTTGGACGCCTCGGGAAGGAAGGGAGCGACCTCGTCGACCAGCTGGCGGCGAGCATCGTCAGAGGAACAGACGGGGGGTTTCCTATCCAGAAAAGGCGTTTGTAAGCAGCACCTTTTTCAGGTAATATATGTGACCATCCAGGTTGCGATCTCGCGCCGGGTGGACAGATGCAAGCTCGCCCTGCAAGACCGCCAGGCCGCCAGGAGGGAAAGTGGGGAGCAAGGGCAATTGCTTCTCATGGCGTGGCGAAGGGGTGGCATCTAGATACGGGAATTGACGCACGGTGAATATATATAGCAATGTGTAACCCAATGAAGATATCTTAGAAAGTACAAAAATTGGGTAGAGGGTGGTAGTGCGTACACATTTGAGTACACGCAGGGAAGCATAGTTGATTGGATGATATCATTAATAGCGGTATTCGACGCATTTCGTCAGCTTTTTTATTCTGAATAAATAAAATTATGCCTTACTCATTGTCAGAAGGGCGATGAAATCATAATGTAGAGACGATACATACTCGTACATTTTATTTGGCCTTATTAAATACCGGTACTGTGGAAGACAGGTCGTAGATACCTATCGTAGATCCCGTACACGCATGCGCGAAAGGACACGTCACCGGTCAAGCAATATACGGTCCTGGGTCACGAGCGGTGTCACCCGTCATAGACGGCGTTGACCCGTCCCCAGGGCACTTTTGCCCAAACGGAGTCTAGTTCCGCCGCACCCGAGCGTGGGCCCCCGCCCACGGTCAGAATAAGCTTTGGCGAGCTTTAGCAATATCTCCTTGCTACATAGAGAAAGAGAAAGGTCTCAGTGTGCGTCCGCTGTGAAGACGATCGTCAAGGGACCTCAGCACGGTGACGCCCTCTCCGCTACGACTTCAGCTCCGCGACACCTGCCCCGCTCCAGCCCCAGTTCGTACGAGTACCTGATCAGCAAGACCGTCTCCTCTACTTCGACTTCGGCACCGCGTGAGAGACTACACGTTTACATTTGGTGACCACCGTGGGATTCGAACCCACGGATCCGATAAATCGACACCCTGTTTCCTAAATTTGTCATCCTCCCGATGACCGCTACAATACCATCTCTAGCTAAGATGGGCTTGCAGCGAATACAGAGGGGGGTGATGTGGAAGACAGGTCGTAGATACCTATCGTAGATCCCGTACACGCATGCGCGAAAGGACACGTCACCGGTCAGGCAATATACGATCCTGGGTCAAGAGCGGTGTCACCCGTCATAGACGGCGTTGACCCGTCCCCAGGGCACTTTTGCCAAAACGGTGTCTAGTTCCTCCGCACCGAGCGCGGGCTCCCGCCCACGGTCAGAATAAGCTTTGGCGAGCTTTAGCAATATCTCCTTGCTACATAGAGAAAGAGAAAGGTCTCAGTGTGCGTCCGCTGTGAAGACGATCGTCAAGGGACCTCAGCACGGTGACGCCCTCTCCGCTACGACTTCAGCTCCGCGACACCTGCCCAGCTCCAGCCTCAGTTCGTACGAGTACCAGATCAGCAAGACCGTCTCCTCTACCTCGACTTCGGCACCGCGTGAGAGCCGACACATTTACATTTGGTGACCACCGTGTGAGTTCGAAATTCGTGACACACCGCCGCCGGATAAAAGATGCCTCGCTCCGGTTCCCGTTCAAAAAAGAACCGCGGCAAGGCTCGTCAGGCGACGACGACCTCGGACGCTCCGGCGCCCTCCACCGCCCCGACGACTTCAGCGACGGCCAACTCCTTTGCCGCCCTAGCCCCGCCCGCCGAGGGGGGAGCTGCTGAGGGTGGCGAGGAGAAGGCCGAAGAGGAAGAAGAGGAAGAAGAGGAAGAAGAGGAAGAGGAGGAAGAAGCCGCAGGCGCTGCAGCTGGCACGCTGGACCCCACAGCAGCAGCAGCAGCGGACATCCCTGCGACGTCAACTTCTCCGACTCCTGGTGGAGCTGCTGGTGAGGGCTCAAGCCTGGCCGAGGACCTTCTAGCAGCCCCGAGCCACCTGGCGGCCAACGACCCTGTGAGGGTCACAACCGCTGCATACCTCGAAAAATGTATGGCGGATGGATCCACACCGTGGCCGTGGGTTATGGAGATCGTGCTTCCACCAAGCAACGGAACACCTCTGGGGGGTCCGACATCGCGTCAGATCGGAGAGGTGAGAGTACCGCCGCTACTACCGCAGAAAAATCTAGACTGTGTTTTTGAACGTGCGCAGAACCCAAACCCAGCCACGCCCATCCAGCAGTCGAGTACCTCGGACAGCAGCAGTACCCCTCCCCCTGACCAATCTCAACCCAACCCTCAGCCAGCACGTAAAACCTCTGCTGCACCAGACCTCTCCCCAGCACGTATCACCGCTGCTGTACCAAGCTCGAACACTTACCGCCCGCACGACGAGTACAAATTTTCGATGAAAAAGTCGGATCTCCCATCCTCGCTCAGATTGCACGGCTTGCCCACAGAAGATGTACCTGAGATAATGGCGCTCTACCACTCTCACATCCGCTTACACGCCCGTGATGGTACCCCTGACTCGGTCGTCGACCACCACGCGGTGAGAAACCTCGCGCACCTCGTAACCGGTGGAGCAGCTGGTACGATGCACCAAGTACAGTGCGGAACGTTAGAGTGGCGCACAGACCAAGAGATAGCACAACTCGACACAGAGGACGTAGAACGAGACGGACCAGCTGCCTTCACTTCCGAGAAGCGAAAACGCAAGTACTAGGCTCATGCAGTACAGGCGTCCTTCGACGAGCGCAGCCATAAAATTTGTCACGCTTGAGGTGGAAAGCTTTGGACGCCTCGGGAAGGAAGGGAGCGACCTCGTCGACCAGCTGGCGGCGAGCATCGTCAGAGGAACAGACGGGGGGTTTCCTATCCAGAAAAGGCGTTTGTAAGCAGCACCTTTTTCAGGTAATATATGTGACCATCCAGGTTGCGATCTCGCGCCGGGTGGACAGATGCAAGCTCGCCCTGCAAGACCGCCAGGCCGCCAGGAGGGAAAGTGGGGAGCAAGGGCAATTGCTTCTCATGGCGTGGCGAAGGGGTGGCATCTAGATACGGGAATTGACGCACGGTGAATATATATAGCAATGTGTAACCCAATGAAGATATCTTAGAAAGTACAAAAATTGGGTAGAGGGTGGTAGTGCGTACACATTTGAGTACACGCAGGGAAGCATAGTTGATTGGATGATATCATTAATAGCGGTATTCGACGCATTTCGTCAGCTTTTTTATTCTGAATAAATAAAATTATGCCTTACTCATTGTCAGAAGGGCGATGAAATCATAATGTAGAGACGATACATACTCGTACATTTTATTTGGCCTTATTAAATACCGGTACTGTGGAAGACAGGTCGTAGATACCTATCGTAGATCCCGTACACGCATGCGCGAAAGGACACGTCACCGGTCAAGCAATATACGGTCCTGGGTCACGAGCGGTGTCACCCGTCATAGACGGCGTTGAACGCTGCCTCGTCAGAGTATCGCAACAAGGCGGCACTCCTCGACGTCACGCACGCAGACCTTCAACCGAGAGTCCACATGCGGGATAACAGCGCTGATCGAGACGGACCAGCTGCCTTCACTTCCGAGAAGCGAAAACGCAAGTACTAGGCTCATGCAGTACAGGCGTCCTTCGACGAGCGCAGCCATAAAATTTGTCACGCTTGAGGTGGAAAGCTTTGGACGCCTCGGGAAGGAAGGGAGCGACCTCGTCGACCAGCTGGCGGCGAGCATCGTCAGAGGAACAGACGGGGGGTTTCCTATCCAGAAAAGGCGTTTGTAAGCAGCACCTTTTTCAGGTAATATATGTGACCATCCAGGTTGCGATCTCGCGCCGGGTGGACAGATGCAAGCTCGCCCTGCAAGACCGCCAGGCCGCCAGGAGGGAAAGTGGGGAGCAAGGGCAATTGCTTCTCATGGCGTGGCGAAGGGGTGGCATCTAGATACGGGAATTGACGCACGGTGAATATATATAGCAATGTGTAACCCAATGAAGATATCTTAGAAAGTACAAAAATTGGGTAGAGGGTGGTAGTGCGTACACATTTGAGTACACGCAGGGAAGCATAGTTGATTGGATGATATCATTAATAGCGGTATTCGACGCATTTCGTCAGCTTTTTTATTCTGAATAAATAAAATTATGCCTTACTCATTGTCAGAAGGGCGATGAAATCATAATGTAGAGACGATACATACTCGTACATTTTATTTGGCCTTATTAAATACCGGTACTGTGGAAGACAGGTCGTAGATACCTATCGTAGATCCCGTACACGCATGCGCGAAAGGACACGTCACCGGTCAAGCAATATACGGTCCGTCACGAGCGGTGTCACCCGTCATAGACGGCGTGACCCGTCCCCAGGGCACTTTTGCCCAAACGGAGTCTAGTTCCGCCGCACCCGAGCGTGGGCTCCCGCCCACGGTCAGAATAAGCTTTGGCGAGCTTTAGCAATATCTCCTTGCTACATAGAGAAAGAGAAAGGTCTCAGTGTGCGTCCGCTGTGAAGACGATCGTCAAGGGACCTCAGCACGGTGACGCCCTCTCCGCTACGACTTCAGCTCCGCGACACCTGCCCCGCTCCAGCCCCAGTTCGTACGAGTACCTGATCAGCAAGACCGTCTCCTCTACTTCGACTTCGGCACCGCGTGAGAGACTACACGTTTACAGTTGGTGACCACGCGTTGGATTGAACCCTACGGAATTCCGATAAATGGACACCCTGTTTCCTAAATTTGCCATCCTCCCGATGACCGCTACAATACCATCTCTAGCTAAGATGGGCTTGCAGCGAATACAGAGGGGGGTGATGTGGAAGACAGGTCGTAGATACCTATCGTAGATCCCGTACACGCATGCGCGAAAGGACACGTCACCGGTCAAGCAATATACGGTCCTGGGTCACGAGCGGTGTCACCCGTCATAGACGGCGTTGACCCGTCCCCAGGGCACTTTTGCCCAAACGGAGTCTAGTTCCGCCGCACCCGAGCGTGGGCCCCCGCCCACGGTCAGAATAAGCTTTGGCGAGCTTTAGCAATATCTCCTTGCTACATAGAGAAAGAGAAAGGTCTCAGTGTGCGTCCACTGTGAAGACGATCGTCAAGGGACCTCAGCACGGTGACGCCCTCTCCGCTACGACTTCAGCTCCGCGACACCTGCCCCGCTCCAGCCCCAGTTTACGAGTACCAGATCAGCAAGACCGTCTCCTCTACCTCGACTTCGGCGAGACCGAGCGTAGAGATCTACACTACTTACAGACCGAGGAAATCATACATGAGAACAACTGTCATCACCAAAAAGTAAACGCCGGGACCACAACAAGCAGAGAGAATCCACGCGAGGTTGATCTCCGACTCCCATTTGTACAAATTGAATACTGGTATTTTGTGTTGTTGCTGTTGCTTGTGTTGGTGTGTTGTGTGTTGTTGTTGTTGTTGTTGTTGTTGTTGTTGTTGTTGTTGTTGTTGTTGTTGTTGTTGTTGTTGTTGTTGTTGTTGTTGTTGTTGTTGTTGTGGTTGTTGTTGTTGTTGTTGTTGTTGTTGTTGTTGTTGTTGTTGTTGTTGTGGTTGTTGTTGTTGTTGATGTTGATGTTCTCACATTAACTCATCGTCAAAACTTTAGTCCGTGGTCACAAAACAGGCAAACAAAAACTCTGGAGCGGGAGAATGCCTCAGGAAAAATATAAATAAATTGAAAACTAAATACAAAGCAGTACGATGCACACCGTAACTGAAACACATAGTACACCTCAAGCAAAAAAAAGTGAAATACATCCAAAGCAGAAAATAAAAAGGAAAAACGAAGATCGAAAGAAAATGGAGAATATTACGAAGAAATAGGAAGGGCAGGGGGGGAATAACAATACGTAAGATATAGCGCACAAGATAATACACAAGCTTAAAAACGCAAGCGAATGCACAGGCTTGCATCCTTGCAGGTGCGTAGACGGGGGGGGGTGGAGACGCAAAACAAGCAAGAAAAAAAGCAAAAAGCAAAATCCATCCACAGGGAGGGAGAGTTATTAATAGTAGCTTTGAATACGCATGCACGCGCGTTCAAGATAATCAGCAAACCAAAACATGAAAGAGCAGGGACAAGGAATACAGAGGATAGAGAGCAAAGAAGGGAACTCGAAGCACAAAAAAGGGGCAAGCAAAAAGCCGGAAAGGGGGGCATATTGAAGGCGAGGGGGTCCGGGCGGCCCTTTCTCAACTACTATAGTTCGGTACTGGAAAGGCTTGCATCATGACCATGAGGACCATACCCAGCCGTCAGTACTGTGGCCCCCTCCCTCCCCTCACCCCCCCCGCCCCCCATCTTCCCCCTTCTCTCTGGGCGCATTGGTGCCAACGGTCCGTGACGCAGTTGCAACCGCAGCCGTCGCGTGCTGATTGTCCGCATCCCTCCTCTCCGCGTCATGCCATTTCCGCATGTAAGGGTCGTTCTTATCGGAGCCATAATTTTCCAACATTTCCATGTTTTTTTCGCGCAATTTTCTACACTTCCATTTTTTCCATTTTTGTTTTAATTTACAGTATTGGAACGTGAAGCCTTCCAAACATTTTGCTCTCTGAAGAACTTCCATTATTTCCATTATTTCCATTATTTCCTATTTTTTTTGGAAAAACATGTCGGAAATTATGGAAAAAAGCTGCTCGATAAGAACGACCCTAAGCCTCCGTTCCGTCCCCGACCACTCGAAACCGCCTGACGGCCTTCTGTGCCGCCTCGCGCCACCCTTCGGGTCTGAGGCCGAACGCCCTGGGGTTCTCCTCGAGACGGTCCATCTAACTATCTCGGTCCGGTCCAAATGAGTAGGCCTTACCCCCACCCATCCCGCCAAACATCAACCTCCTCGGCAGCCATTATTCTCCCATGCGTGCCCTCAATACTCTCGAAACCAGAAAACAAAAACAAAAATCGTCTGCCCACCGTCCCCTCAATACTTTCGGAGTCCGTCTTGACAAGCCCGCGGTCGTAGGATAGAGTGTGGGCTTCACGCTTTCGTCTCCGCTAGCCGAGGCATCGAAGGAGCATACTGTGATGGATCTCCCGTGTAGACTGTCGTATTCAGTTGATTTCGGGCTCCACGTGATGCACCCGTACAGCATCGTCTCGAGTGCCTCGGCTGTCAGCAGTCGAACCTTCAACCGCAGGCGCACACCCGGGCGGTCATAGACTTCCATCTTATACCGCGAGAAGTACGCACATACCCTCTGGAGTCGACGTGTTTACCTTGACACTGCGATCCCGGCTCGCGCTGTTAGCCCCGCCCATGTGCACAGAATCCTCGACCGTTTGTTTGTACACCTGGCCGGCTGCAGTGACGTTAAACGACACGTTGTCCCCATCTTTAGTTTGCAGGCACATGATCTCCGTCTTAACCTCCGAGTCCGTAAGGTCGAACGCCTCGCACGCAGTCACGATCACCGTCATCATCCTCTTCAACCCTCCGGGTGATCGCGATACAATGCCTGCATCGTCAGCATACAGCATTCCCCACAACATATGAGACCCCTCCCCCCCCCCCCCCCCCCCCCCCCCCCCCCCCCCCCCCCCCCCCCCCCCCCCCCCCCCCCCCCCCCCCCCATCATGACTGCATCATGACTGCATCATGACTGCATCATGACTGCATCATGACTGCATCATGACTGCATCATGACTGCATCATGACTGCATCATGACTGCATCATGACTGCATCATGACTGCATCATGACTGCATCATGACTGCATCATGACTGCATCATGACTGCATCATGACTGCATCATGACTGCATCATGACTGCATCATGACTGCATCATGACTGCATCAGCGATGAAGCTTTTCTCGGCCACGCGCAGCACCGTCGTGAAAAGCCTGCTGAACAGTAATGGCGCGAGCACACACCCTCGCCGAAGCCCCTGCTCTAACACGTCGAACGAATCCGCGGACTCGACACCGTCCAACCGCACGCATGCTCGCATATCGTCGTGGGAATTTTGCGGATGGTAGCGAGCATTCTCGGTGGTCGCATGAAACAAAAGGACAGTGGCAGTCTACACGAGGGTTTGGTCGACGGAGTCATAGTCTTTGGTGGGGTCCGTAAATCACATGAATAGCGGGGGGTGTCCTTTTTCCTCGCCACTTCCTGCAGGCGTCGCTTCACAAACACCATGTCGACCGTCGAGCGCTGGGGTCTACAAACCCCACTGCTCTTTCGGCAAGATGCCTTCCCCTTCGCAGTAGTAGTCGCTGAGGCGGCCCGCCATGACTTTGATGAGCACTTTACCGGCGTGCGCCACGAGGGAGGTGCCACGGACGAATGCTACGGAAAAGGTGCACCCTGTTTTTTCCCCACCCAAAAACGTTTTTTGAAGGAAAATAAACGTTTCTACCCGATTATCAATATTCGAAGTTTCTACAGTGTAAAACGAAAAACGTTTGGAATTCAAGGTTAAGGACCAAACTCCGACGATTTGGGGTTAAGGGCCCGTTTCAACGAAGAAAAAAATAATAATCTTCGGTGCTGGTGCGTGTGTTGACCAATGAAAAGCGAATTTGAATTTTTATTTTTCCGAATTGAATTTATTTTAGACTCGTTAGTATGGGCCCTAAGGAACACCTTCGTTCGGACAAAAAAATCAGCTTAAAAGTGCTTCGTACCTCTAACGTAGCACGCCTCCACCCTGCAGTAATTACCTTAATTACCTTAATTACCTTACTTACCTCAATTACCTTAATTACCTTAATTACCACACACCGCCCTGTGTTTTTTCCTGTGCAGTACCTTAATCGTTGCATCCTTGCACTGCCGCCGCGGCACGCCCCCTCCCCTCCACACAGCGACGATGATAATGTAGAAGCCAAGCAGGGTGTCCGAAATCTCCTTCGTCGGCCACAGAATCTTCTGAAGTTCAACCGGCGGGAGGCCATCCGGCCCGATGGCTTTACTGCTCGCGATCGCCCTGGTCGTAATATCCACCTCGGACCAGGACGGGACGTCGCCCCGCGGCATACACGGGGGCCAAACCTTAATCTCGAGGAATGTCGCCGGATTCCATATTTGAATTCAGGCGTGAATTACCGTGGGAACCCGTGAGGTCCCGTGGAGTGCAATGGGGCTAGGGTTGGGGTTCTAGCGGGACCGCGCGGGATCACACGGGAACACGCGGGAACTCGCGTTGGAAAAGAGACTCGTGAGAATTGGCGCGAACAACAAAACGCGAGACAGGCTGGGTGGCTGGGTGTGACTATCAATAGTACAATTACGAGTGTGACCGGTCGCAAGAGTATGGCGGGATCATGCGGGACACTCGTAGAAACTGCCGAGAGCTCGTGGGAAAAAACACGGAAACCCACAAAAACATCACAAACCCACGAAAAAACCCATCCACCCGCGTGGGAACCCGCGGACATCTAAACGATATTATTGCAGTATATCATCATGTGGAAAACCACGTTAATCTATTCAGAACTGAAAAAAAGTTATCCCGCTCTAATACGTGGGACCAGTTCTTGAGGTGAGGGGGGTAATGCACACTTTTGTTTTTTTTCGTGGAAGTAGACGGAAGTTTCCATGGAAGCTTCCACCGCTTCCACGGAAGCTTCCGTGGAAGCGATGGAAGCTTCCGTGGAAACTTTCGCCGTGGAAACTTCCGTGGAAGTTTACAGTGGAAGTGTCCACGGATGTATGGGTGGAAGCTTCCACGGAAGCTTCCGTGGACTCTATTCGCTTCCACGAACGTCCACACGCTTTGAAGCACGTTCACCAACTTCCAGCGGTGCATGGAAGCTTCTGCCAACTTCCGTGTAAGCTTCCATGGAAGCGAACTTACATGGAAGCTCTTCATCGAAGCTCGCGGAAGCTTCCGGGGAAGCCCACAACGCTTCCGACCCTGTGGTAGACAGAGCGAGGCTGGGAGTTGACCTTGTGCTTCGCACCTGGACAGGTCTAGGATGGCTCCATTCGGCTTCGCCTCACTCTGCAGTTTTTATTAAGAAGGCTCTTATGGGAACAAATCCTGGCGGGGCCTGTTTTTGTGGGATCAGGGGTGTGATGGGATCACACTTTCTTTGGTAGACGAGTGGTGGTAAGCTTCCACGGAAGCTTCCGCGGAGGCTTCCACGGAATCGTCTACGGAAGTCCCGGGAAGCTTCTGCGAGAGCTTCCACAGAAGCTTCCATGACAACAGCGTCGACAGCTGCCACTGAAGCACGTACGGCCTGCGTGGAAGCTTTGACCGTCCTCGTGGAAGCTTCCACGGAAATTTCCATGGACTTCCGCGGAAGCGTCCGTGAAAGCTTCCGTCGCTTCCATGAAATCTTCCACCGCTTCCGTGGAAGCTTCCGTGGAAGCGGTGGAAGCTTCCGCTTCCATGCAATGTTCCACCGCTTCCGTGGAAGCTTCCGTGAAAGCGGTGGAAGATTCCATGGAAGCTTCCGCGGAAGTCCATGGAAAAAAGCAATAGTGGACTAGAGCGGGTGAGGGGTTAAGTTGGATCCCGTACTGCAAGGCGCATACGAGTAACCTTCACGGGGTAACTCAATGGAATGCTATGGATGCTATGGAATGCTATGGACGAGGAGTAAAACTTAGAGTCCACGGCGCATACGAGTAACCTTCACGGGGTAACTCAATGGAATGCTATGAATGCTATGGAATGCTATGGACGAGGAGTAAAACTTAGAGTCCACGGCCACACAAAGACCCAAAGGCGCTGGAGCCCTACGAGGGAGATCCGAAAAACCAATAAAAAAGCAACCACATTCGGACGGAAAGCACGACGCTTTTGCCCACCTAAATCACACGAGATAGACGGTGAAGAAGGAGCACAAGCGAAATTTTCAATAAATCGGCAATTTTTTAATAGCGGCGCTTATCAAAAAAAGAATTAAACAATAATTCGATTTTTTTCCCGGCGTTTTTGACGCGGGTGGCTGTAGCTTTAAAGATTTTCGCGTTTTTCCCCCCTTGAGGTGCCCTCAGCAACGCCGCCACCACGATCGCTATAGTCGGATGCCCAGCGAGTTAGTAACCGCATTCAAAAGAAAACATGGAGAGCTATCCATAATATAGTTCAACTAAGCTCAACTCGTCGGGGTTCATGAGATATCAAGCAAAAGGCGCAAGGAATCTTCTCTGTCGCTGCTGAAAGCAACACAATACGTGCATCGTACAAAAACTATATTAATTTATCGATCTGGCAGTCCCCCATGCCGAGCTATGAAGTCATAGAGCAAGTGAATATATTCCCCTTGCTTCCCAGGTGCCTATTTTCTACGTGTCATTCGACGCTCGTCCGGTCGCGGGGAGAGCGTTCTCACAACAGCAGCAGCAGCAGCAGCAGCAACAACAGCAGCAAGCAGCACTAGCAGCCTCGAGCTCGTTAGGTTCAAGGATAGAGTCTGTTTTGCTCGTACTTGTGCTCATTTTTACGTACGAGTAGTCGTATGATACCTCGAGAACTTGCCACACACCGCTCACGGGGGCACGCTTTTTAACTCTGGTGGTGTACATGGCAAGCTCTTGTCATACTCGTCAGAGGCTGGCCCCATTTGGAGCTGCTCCGTGCACACTGCTGCGGGCTGCGGGCGGGGCTGGCCTCGAGCAAAAAACGACACGGACCGACGAACCTCTCATGATACCCCCTGTTCCCTTTTGGTTGGGCATCCAGTCGTATGAAACCTACTTTAATCAAATAAAACCACTGCGACACGAAACCGACGGCGGGTTAAAAAATGCGACACGTTTCCGACGGGCGGGCGCCGACAAAGCAAGCAGTCGTCAGTCGACAAATCTTCCCGTACTCACCCCTTTGGCCTGCCCCGACCTCGGGGTGGGCCGGAGTCCGTCTGGACCTACGACGGTCCACGGGTGGCCACACGAGCACGAGCCACGGTAGAGAGGAACCCCGTGCGGTCTGGTAGGTGAACTACTGACTGCGCGGGGTGGTGGCGATGGTTTTTATTTTCAACCCCGATGCCGAGGAGTTAATTCCAAAAGCAGAGGGGGAACATCGCCACAGCGGAGAGCGCAATGCGTGCAGCTTGGGGAGAGGAAAGGCTGGGCATCGCGTGGGTAAGCAAACACCCCGACAGCGAGGACGCGAGTGTCGGGGTTGGGGTGGGCTGGGACGGCTGAACCCAGCCATTGGAAACGAAGGCATGCACCGGGCTAGAAAACAGAGAGCCTACATCCTGATAAAAGGAAAAATACAGAGAAAAAGACAAAAAAAAAAGGAGGAGGGGTCGGACCGCGCGTCGGCTATTAATAGTAAAGTTTGCAGCACGCGTGGCCCGAGCGAGACAGCAGGAGGCACGTTTAGTGGTAGCTACCTACAATGTGCGGACCCTGGCTGTAAAAGTTTCAGAATTTGTTTTTTTTATTTGTCTTTTTGTTCTTGTTTTTTGGTTCGGCTCGTGTCGCTGTGTTCTCGTGCCCGGTACGTTACGCATCTCACTTGCTCTACCCATTAATTTGCGTTTATTTTGTTTTGGTTTTTCTCTGTATCACAGTCTGTGACCACAGAATTTGTATCTCTCTAGGACTGGGAATCAGGACAGGCACTGGGTGTACTGGTGTGGTTGAGTAGAAAGAACGGGTTTAATGTGAAGACAACAACAACAACAACAACAACAACAACAACAACAACAACTTATCATCGTACGTAGCGACAAAACGCCAAAAAAAAAAACGTATAATAACCCCCGCAGTAAACAAACACCCCACAGAATAAATCGAAAACCAAAAAACGGAACCAAATATGGAACCCACAATAATATAATCCAGAAAGGATCGCGGAACGGAATCCAAAATAGAGCACCTAACATGGAACCGAAAATGCAACCCAAATGGAACCCAAAATGGAACCCAAAAATAAATCCAAGCTGGAATCCGAAATTGAACCCGAAATGGAGAACCCAAGCTGGAATCCAAGATGGAATCCGGAATTGAACCCAAACTAGAATCCAAAATGGGGAGAACCCAACGGATACGGAATCCAAGCTGGAATCCGAAATGGAACCCAAAATGGAAACAAAAATGGAAATATGAAGCCAGAATATGTACTTGTATATATAGCTATATATTCATACTGTAGATATATATATATAGATGTAAAGAGCCCACTCACCCGTGGCCCCTTCAGCCTTGAGCCTTGAGGCATCTGGGCTGCATGCCGCAATAATTTTGTTTCTGTTTTTGAATCAGTTATCTCGGATGTATTCGTGAGAACCCCGAAATACCGTTCTGAGTTGAGCCGAGATTTTTTGTTCGAGTTTTCAGTCTTCACCGCATGCGAGGGGTCTTGAGACAAGGGAGATCCGTGACCCGTGATCGATCGACCGAACCCCGAAATACCCCGTTTTGAGTTCAGCCGAGTTTTGTTGTTTGTGATTTTAGTTTTCACCGCATGCGAGGGGTCTTGACTTAGGAGCTCCGGGATCCGTAATCGATCGACCGCGCACACGCCCTCTCCTTCGCTCCTCTTCTTCTTCTCTCCTCCTTCTCCTCTTCACCCTGTCCTCTTGGACAAGAGCGATAATAAAAACACTGGCCTTGAGCGTGATTCTCCTCTCAATAAGAGGTTTCATATACATACATGTTCGTACATATGTATGCTCTTCTGAGCTGGGCATTGCACAAGAATCAGTCGGCTGATCGCGGATGATCGTGTTTCCCTCTCCTGCGAGGTGCTTGGCCTAACTCAGTAGCCGCGCATCACCACACGACCACACGACCGGTGCGGAGATCCCGCTAAGAGTACATCATTTGTTTCTGTCTTTTTTCGTTCCATCATATTTATTATCACTTTAGCCCTTTCTCTCTCTCTCTCTCTCTCTCTCTCTCTACTACGCGTACTGTACAGTAGTCTTAACTCAGACCCGGGGATCCGGGATGACGCGGGGATCCGGGGTGACATATAACAGGCTAACAGGCTCTCCTCGCCGCGGTTCGTACCTTGTTTGTATCGCGACAAGGCTTCAGCCATTTCTTCCCTCGTCGACTCGCGTTATGATTTTCCTTTTTTTTTTATCAAAATTGTTATTATAACTACATTACGCCGGCTATAAGTTCGACCGATTTAATGGATGGGTGATACTCAACGTCGAGCGAGGCTGGTGGGCCCTTCGCATTTCTGTTTCCCAACTGCACACACCGTCATCGGATGTTACCTTGCATCACCCCGGTATACATCTATGTACTTCGTACGTCCGAACGCCTCCGAGGGGAAACCTTGTGTTACGGCTCCCAGATACCGACCCCGCCATCAGTATCCTGGAAACCTTAGGTGACGGTTGACTATCGTCGCCTTTCCACTAGAGTGCAGCGGGGAGTGCCTCGCCACTTGCTCCCCACTCATACTCCAAGCCCTCGACTATCGTCGCCTTTCCACTAGAGTGCAGCGGGGAGTGCCTCGCCACTTGCTCCCCACTCATACTCCAAGCCCTCCGCGCGTAGCTACTATAGGTAGCTACGACAGATCACCGATTTTTCCGTACCCGAGCACCTGGAAAGGGAACGCCGTAGCACTTGTATAATAAGTATATAAAGTGCTCTTACCTCCACTTAAAAGTAAGACCTTGCTGACATATCGTGATGCCTTGCTCACACCAACGATAAAAAGTGTATGCTTGCACCGTTTCCGCGGCGGTCGGTGTACTACTTGCCAAGAAGGGCAACGCGCTCCATATGGAAAAATACCAGGGTACTAAAAACGCGCACCCAGTCCACGGCCTCTAAATTAATACCAAAAACAGCTCGGTATCTCAGATCGCGAGACACAAACCGCAAAAGGCAAGACGACAGACAAGAGAAGAGAAAAAAAAAAAACTCGCTCTCGAGGAACTTAGCACCACTACTACGGTACGAATGATGCGTTCGTACGCGTACTTCGTACACATGTGATGCCCACCACTACTACTGCAGGTGTACGCAGGGAATGTGTGAATGCCCAGATGGTCCTACGAATGTATGTGTATGTCCCGACAGATTGGCACAGCAGTACAACATACATACATACCCTGGAGTACCTTAGGATCGATTATGGTTCCTACTCGCGCCACCGTGCCACCCATTCATAAAATACACCCGATAACTCCCGTACTACAGCAGTACATACTACACGCCGCCTGGTTGCAAGACGACAGTCTGACTGCAAGCAGGTGCTGAGCATGCAAGTACCGGGGGGGGGGGCACGAGCAAGCGATACGAAAGCCGGGGAGCGACCCCGCTACGGAACGAGAACAACACCACTGCGTACGCTAGACCCAAAAAATGATGCAGGGTCTCGTAGTGAGTCCCCCTTGCGCCGCCTATTTCATGCATCCCAGGCGTATCCCATAGTAGCCCAGGCTGAATGTAATGCAAGCGGGCGATGAACACGACAATACAGCACACACGAGTTTCGGCGAAATTATAGATCTCACAGCTGTTGTTATTTTTTATTTTTTATAACTACAGCAAGGGAGGGGAACGAGTAAGCGAGATATAAAAGGCAGTAACCGCCCACCATATGCAATGACGACACCAACACTACGCTAGACCTTAAGGTACTCTAGGTGTCTCGGTAGTGCATCCCTCGTGCGTCATCTATCCCGCGCATCCCAGACATATCTCGTACGCCAGACTGGATGGGATGCAAGCGGGTGCTGAACATGAAAATGCAGCAAGGGAGCGGCTCGAGTAAGTGGTACAAAAGCCAACAAACGCTCGCGATATGTGAAAGGAAACAGACGCCTACGATATGCAACGACAACGACATCAATGGACACTCTAAACCCTCCTATGCCGCGGGGCCTCGGTAGCGAGTCACCCATCCCTTGCATCTCCGACACCCGACACATCAGTCTGGATTGCATCGAATGCAAGGTACTGGACATGAAAATTCGGCAAGGGAAGGACCGAGCAAGCGATACGTAAAAAAGGCAAGAAACGCCCACGATATGCAACAACATCGACGACGAGGAAACTATTCTAGACCTTAAAAGGACTACAGGATTTCGGTACGAGTACCCTACGCACGGTATCCTTCTGTCGGCCCTCATAGGGGATCCGCAGGGGGGCAGGCGAGCGAGCAAACGAACCCCCCCGAAACGACAACCAAAACTTGTGCGACCAAGAAACTCCAAGCACCGCCCATTGTTATGGTGTGGGTGGTCAGACATCGACGCCAAATGTGAAAAGGGTGCTTGTTACCTACTGAGCTACGGCCGGGGTAAAACATCGATCGGTTCCCCAGCCCAGAACAAGCATCATGATATATCTATCGGCTACCTAGCCCAAGTTAAGCCGTATCCAAACCTTGTGCGACCGAAACAGTCGAAACACCGCCCATTGTTATGGTGTGGATGGTCAGACATCGACGCCAAATGTGAAAAAGGCGTTACCTACTGAGCTACGGCCGGGGTGAAACATCGATCGGTTCCTCAGCCCAGAATAAGCCTCATGATACATCTGTCGGCTACCCAGTCCAGGTTAAGCCTTAGCCAAAACTTGTGCGACCAATAAACTCGAAACACCGCCCATTGGTATGGTGTGGGTGGTCACACATCGACGCCAAATGTGAAAAGGTTGCTTGTTACCCACTGAGCTACTCGGGGTAAAACATCGATCGGTTCCCCAGCCCAGAACAAGCCCCATGATATATATATCGGCTACCTAGCCCAGGTGAAGCCTTATCCCAAAACTTGTGCGACCAAAAAAACAGAAACACCGCCCATTGTTATGGTGTGGATGGTCAAACATCGATGCCAAGTGTGAAGGGTATTACCTACCGAGCTACTCGAGGTAAAACATCGATCGGTTCCCCAGCCCAGACCAAGCCCCATGATACATCTATCAGCTACCTAGCCCAGGTGAAGCCTTATCCAAAACTTGTGCGACCAAAAAACTCGAAACACCGCCCATTGTTATGGTGAGGGTAGTCAGACATCGTCGCCAAATGTGAAAAGGGTGCTTGTTGCCTACTGAGCTACGGCCGGGGTAAAACATCGATCGGCTCCCCAGCCTAGAACAAGCCTCATGTTATACCTATCGGCTACCTAGACCAGGTTAAGCCTTAGCCAAAACTTGTGCGACCAAGAAACTCGAAACACCGCCCATTGGGATGGTGTGGATGGTCAAAAATCGACGCCACATGTGAAGGGCGTTACCTACTGAGCTACGGCCGGGGTCAAACATCGATCGGTTCGCCAGCCCAGAACAAGCATCATGATATACCAATCGGCTACCCAGACCAGTGTAAGCTTTATCCGAAACTTGTGCGACCAAGAAACTTCAAACAGCACCCATTGTTATGGTGTGGGTGGTCAGACATCGACGCCAATGCGAAAAGGGTGCTTGTTACCCACTGAGCTACTCGGGGTAAAACATCGATCGGTTCCCCAGCCCAGAACAAGCCCCATGATACATCTATCGGCTACCTATCCCAGCTTAAGCCGTATCCTCACCTTGCGCGACCAAAACAGTCGAAACAACGCCCATTGTTATGATGTGGGTGGTCAGACATCGACGCCAAATGTGAAAAGGGTGTTACCTGCTGAGCTACTCGGGGTAAAACAGCGATCGGTTACCCAGTCCAGGGAAAGCCTCATGATACATCCATCGGGTACCCAGAGCCCAGGGTACAGCTTGTAACAACCACCCAGTGTGACAGACAGCCGCGGTCTGCCCTCCAATAAACAACAGATATCCTGACAACGAATGAATATAGACCGACCCTTTCCCTGTGCTACAAGGCATGGCAGCGGTTATAGACTATACCCCTTCGGCTACTACGGGTGGCTATACCAACAGACAAGATGCATGATGGACCGAAAAGCCACACATCTCCAAAGTTTTACGATACATCTTGGTTTCCTGGTTCGTGTGCTTCCCCGGGATACTGGAACAACCAATCCAACTCTAATTCCAAGTGATTTTTTGTTCCCGAAAAGTGGGCGCAGTTGTAGATAAGTTAAGTTTCCCCCCCTCCCTTTCGCCCATACGCCTCTTTCCCATATGCGCGCCCTTGCTCATATATACCGTGAAATATCAAACGCAAGAACGGTTTAAAGCAGACTAAACGTGGGCAGTCACTTCACCCCGTCGCGTGCTCCGTCTCGAAAGGAATGCGTTGTAAATGGTGAAAATGTCTTGAGGCAAGCAACGAATCAGTACCTCGCCCCTCCCGCGTGCTGCACCAAATTAGGCGTCGTGAAACGCCCATTGGTGTGTTTCGTGTCATTCTCGCTAGTGCCACACACGCTGCTGAGCGAAAACACAACACCAACTACTACGACTACTACTTATACTTGTACTACGGCAACAACCACAACGATTATAACAACGACAACAACAAAACGATTGAAACAAACGCCTGTTTCTTCACCTCCTGCCTTGGTCTAACGCAGACCCATGACGGGCTCGAGTGCTCCAGCTTTGGCGCTCCGACAAAAGCTCGAGTGCTCCAGCTTTGGCGCTCCGACGAAAGCGTTACATGTTGACTTAGATTCGTCGCATTTTATCGCTACACTGTTCTATAACTCCGTTACATTTCTCCTTACATATTTGGCCTCTACCCAATACCATTCGTCATCAACCAGTTACCTTTTTTGTCCTCCACGCGTTACCTTTTGTCCTCTATTCGTTACATTTTATCCTCCACGCGTTACCATTATCCTGCACGCGTTGCTTTTTTTTTTGTCTTGCACGTCGCGTCACCTTTTGTCCCGAATGCCGTTGTCCTCATCAAAACCCATACCACTATGGCCGACAATATAGTCACCATTTCATATTGAGATGAGACCCCAAACAGGGCTAATATTAACAGCCAGAGCGGGTGCCCATCTGTCCGGCAATGTACCCACGGTACGGGTATCCATATCTAAGGACGGTACGGGTATCCACATGGAAGGACGGTACGGGTATCCACGCGGATTACCCAAAACATCCTTACGCCTTCGGACAGAAAGGACATCAACGTGGCCGAAAGTACAACCCTAGTTCGGACCCTGACGTTAATCCATACCAAAAGGTGACTATATTTCCGGCCAGGGTGTGCGATGTGATGTGCCTGTGTTTTATGCGACGTGTTGTGCGACGGCCTTGACCGTCTCGATGGGGTCGGCGACGAACTTGACTTTGAAGAAATCGATGTGGTGGAGAAGATTGCTGACCTTTACCACCAATCGAACCTGAAACATACGGCATACAACAAATTGGTTGGGTTGGGTTGGGTTGGGTTGGGTTGGGTTGGGTTGGGTTGGGTTGGGTTGGGTTGGGTTGGGTTGGGTTGGGTTGGGTTGGGTTGGGTTGGTTGTCTGGTGCTGGGGTGGTTTGGGTTGGGTTGGGTTAGGTTGGTTTGGTTTGATCTGGTTTGATTTGGTTTGGTTTGGTTTGGTTTGGTTTGGTTTGGTTTGGTTTGGTTTGGNACACATTTACAGTTATATCAGTACTCAAACCACAAGACAGTTGAAGAGGGGGCTGGCGCTCGCCATTCGGGTGCAAAAACAACTAATTTGCGTTGCAAGGAACGGCAGGTTCGTGGAGTGTGTTTTAAACTTGATTTTAGTACGTACCTGTTTTTGGCCCCGAACGGACCAGGTGTACCTTGTTTTGGCCGCTGCCCCAAAAAAAATGACCGATGTTCTGAGTTCGCCCATCAGCCCCCTATATAGAGAGCAGGCGCCAGCACCCTCTACTCTTTTCCCCTTCTGGGACTCCAGGGGGAAACCATGACCATTGGACACGACGAGCGCCGTGGCATGGCTCGTGGTGCAAAAAACAGTTACCCACCTTTATGATTTGGAACAGGCCTGAGCCCAGAATGACGAACAGGAAGAAGAATAGGAGGTAGGGCCCTACCGAGTATTCTTTCTTCTTATTCTCGATCTTGCCCCGGGGCACCTGCCCATGACGTAGGCCATTCGGACGGACCAGGCAGCAAGCAAGGCGGGCGGTGGCGTGGGATGTGGTTAGTTTGACAGAGTTGACTTTAAACGAATTGGTTTGGTTTCGTAGGGAATCGTTTGGGGTGGGTTTGGTGTAGTGTGGTTTGGGTTTGGGCTGGGGTGGTTTGGGTTGGGTTGGGTTGGGTTGTCTTGGTTTGAATTGGGTTGGTTTAGATTGGGTTGTGTTGGGTTGCATAGGAATGGTTGTGACGCATGCTAGCCTATTTTTTCTGAGGGTGGTGACTTATCACTTGAAAAGCTCTACACCTCACCCTAAGGGGACTAAAAGTGCTACAGTACCCGATGAGCAGCAGCATGGTCTAACCCTACCTAAGTATACATAAGTATACAATGAGCAGTACAGCAACACAAGCATGAAGCTCCGACCATTTTGGGTTAGGGAGCTCGATCGTTCAGAAAAGCGCTTCACTGGAACTACCTCTATCGTAGCACGGGTTGGCTTGGCTTGGCTTGGCTTGGGCTGGGTTGGGCTCGGCTGGGCTGGGTTGGATAGGGGACGGTTGGGGTAGGCTCGGTTGGCTTGGCTTGGGTAGGGCTGGGTTGGATTGGAGCACTTCGCCATAACCTCAGCACTAACCCGATGCCGAAGCTTTTATCTTAACCTTGACCTTATTTCTGAACATAACTGTGTCCTTGCGCCAAGTAGACCTCGGTTGGCGTGGGTGGAAGAACGTCCGCCGCGGTTTGCGCACGACACGCAAAATGAGAGCCTGGTGCACGCTCGAAAAAAAAGAAGCGCCACCGCTCGCACAATACATCAGCAACGCGCCGCGCGGGCTTAACCGTGACCTTAAAGTCAACCATAAACCAATCTCTAACCCTACCCTTAACCTTTTGAGCTCAAATCTTGGAAGTAACCTTAACTAGCCCCAATTTTAACCTGCATCAGAACCAAAAATCCAGTCCCCTAAGAACTGTAACAATCGTTTTGGGACATACTACTTGGAATTAGTGTGAGGCCATTTTTAGTAGTGCGGTGGTAGTAGAACGCCCCCCCCGTCCCCCTCCCTCCCCGCCAGGTCCGTCTATGGAAACCCTGCCTTTTGTTGTCGTTGTTGTTGGTATTATGACGTTGCCTCATCTTGTCGCCATTGAGTGTGCGAGTAACAAGGGGGCCTCCAACAAGTTATAAAAAAGGCAGCAAAAAAAACACCCAGCAAACATTAAAAAAAAAAAAAAACTCCAGTACCCCGAGGAGCAAACCGTTTACCAGGTACCAGGTAGGTATGTCATCCTTGTCTTTGGGCGGTGATACTCAGTAATATTAGGGGGGTGAGGAGGGGTATGAAGGGTAATACTGTAGTTGCAGTGGCCGGTCGCCCCGGTGGTCTAACTGGTAGCCACGAAGCCTGTAGGCCCGGATGTCGAGGGTTCGATTCTCCCCACGTGGAGGTTTTTATTCTCAAATGACACCGTCTGTCGAGAGCGCATATTATCATATTATAGCGTGGGTAAGCAAAATTCGACGAGAGTTGACGAGGGAAGAAAGTGCTGAAATCTTCTCGCGATAAAAATGCAAGGCAAGAACCGTAGTGGGGGAGGAGGGAGAGGAGCCTACTTTGTGACCCCGGGTCTGAGTTACGACTAGGGAGGGAGAAAGACGGAAGTGCGAAGATAATAAATGGGATGGACAAAAAAAAAAGAAAAAAAGAAAAAAAAAAAGTGATTTGTGCGTGTTGGAAAAGGGATAATAGATAAATTCAGCAAAAGGGGGAGAACAACAGATCATCGGTTCCCGTATAAGGGTATATATTTAATGTAGGTTGTTCGTGGTATGGGGGGGGGGTAAAATTCACTAATTTAGCGAAAGAGGGAAAATAAAAGATTTGCAATTAATTAATGGGATTTAGCCAAAATCAGGTACACCTGGTCACTTTGGTGCCAAAAACAGGTACTACACTAAAACCAAGTACAAATCACACGCTAGGACACATCTCATTGGCCAGCCTCACATCGTACCTGATTTTGGCATGAAATGGTCCAGGTACACCTGGATTTGTCTCGTACTTTGGTTAGCTTTCAACTGATTTTGGCGAATTTTGAGCCAATCAGAGGCCATACGTACACTGTCTCCTATACGCCCGACACGAAGACATCAACACACTACGTACATACGACCCGCCACAACGACTACAGAACATATCATACGCGCGCATACAGCACAATGGATCTGTTGTAATATATTACGTACTGCTGTTTGCTGACACGGTACGGAAAGCGAGCAGATCAGTCTCAAATGAACTCCATGTTTCGTTCGTATGCTATCAATGTGGCTACGACTATACACATACGTACCTGGTATAAGAATATGGAGTTACACGTCGTAGGAGTGAGTGTGATCACGAAATCAATGAAAGCATACGACAGATATTAATACCCGTACTGAAAATAACATACAACATTTATCAAGAGTTTGAAGGACACACATTCGCTACGAGTATCCTTCTTCTGTTCAGGCGCAAATTCAAAAGTATGTTTGATCATTTCTCACAGCCTAAAAGTCCTGAAAAACACCGTTCGTGGCGCGCGTTTTTTACTTGGTTTTAGTATATACCTGATTTTGGCTCAAAAGGATCAGGTATACCTGATTTTGGCAGTTGCCCTTAATTAATTTAGCAAAAGAGGGAAAACAATATTGCACTACGAAGCAACACAAAAGGAAACGAGATAAAAAAATATATTGATCACGCCAACTCACCAGTAAATTCGTAGGGCGGTAAAAAACAACCCAGGAGACAAAAACAAAACTATAATACCCTGAGCGAAAAGTACTCGTACTCACCAAAACAAAAACAAAAAACGAAATAAATTCCCACTTCACGAGCTAGATCTTTATAGGCAGATCTACCCCGGATCTTGTAAGATCGATGTACCAAAACGGATAATAGATCATGTTGTTTTAGGGTGGGACCCGTGAAACCCACACGACACGACTCATCCCATGTTTCCTGCGTTGGATCTGTGCTACGTTCACGTAGATGGATTGCTAGCAGGGTAGGTCGTGCCTGTCGTATATGGCATTGCATTGTCTGCTCTGCTTACTACATTGCGGCGTATTATCTCTGCTGTGTCGTAGTTTCGTGCCCACAGAACTGGTACGTCGTATCTCTCTAGGATGAAGAATCGGCACAGACACTGGGTGTGCTGGATGTCGACGCGTAGAAAGGACGGTTTAATGTGAAGAACACACACACCTATAATCAGTGATGTCGGATTTCGGCTGAAATTCCTCGTGCTTTCGCGTATTTCGGCAAAAAGCAACATTTTGACTTCTTTCGCGTACTTTCGGCAAAACAGCCCCGGGTACGATCAAAGTGCACATAATAGGTGCAAAACCATTTTTTTGTTTTAAATTTATCTGATTTTATATCATTATTTTGGTTCGTGCTGCAGTCATTATTTTGGCTATCCACGAGGACATCGACATTGTAGCAGCAGCTCGCAGGGCCACAGCGCAAGCTCGGAGTCCAAATATGGCGCCCAGGGGGAGCAAAAATGCAGGGTTTCCTCTATAAATATATGGCTTGTGCTATTAGGGGATTTGGGGCTTCCGGTAATTGCGTTCCGATAATTGCGTCAGCCAATCACCGTGCTTACGGCAAAAACAAGCTCGCCGAATGCACGAAATTACGAAATCCGACATCACTGCGTATAATATACAGATCCTGAATTCCCTCTCACAACTGCAGGCGAGGAACTAGACTATCTAAAACACCGTCTCTCCCAAGCGTAAATCAATTCCAGCGCCAAATCGACTCACCACAGGCTCCACGAGACCCACGGCACCAGGCCCGAAAAGAAGGGGACGGATCCCTTTCGCCCCCGCCGTATGCACAATGTTGCGATGGAGGTAGAAACCCATCGCGGTCAAGCCAATGTGGACCACGGCAGACCAGGGAGTGTGGATGATCGTCATTTGCCCGAATTTCCTGCTTCGGGAGTACCGCCTTTTCGTTAATATATACCAAGTACATACAGTGCACACAATACGCCGATTTTGTTTTTGCGAGGCTTAGTTGAAGCACGTGCGGGTATGTATGCATTCACTCCCCCCCCCCTTTTGCAGCAGCAAGCACGTGTTCGAAGGAGTGTTTTTTTGAGTTAGAGGCACGTCGCTTTTGCGGTAGGAAACATTTGGGACTTATGTTGTTGTCGTTGTTGGTGTTGGTGTTGTTGGTGTTGGTTTTGGTGTTGTTGTTGTTGTTGGTGTTGGTGTTGGTGTAATTGTTGTTGTTGGTGGTGGTGGTGGTTGTGGTGTTGTTGTCGTTGTAGGGGGGAATAAAAACACAGACAAAGCTTAAGCAGCCATTTCGTGTAAAGCAAGCAATGGTAGGAATGCTCAAGGTCAAACCATGGTTCGAAGCAACTATGTCCTGCAACCGAGCTTTCGAACAAACACATTGAAAAAAAAAACGCCTCAGCAGGCTCCTGCAAGCCGCGTGTACCGTCAATGTATGACCTCGTGAAGGACATAATTTCGGCAGGTGAGTTAAATTAACACACGACATGACACACATGGAGAAAAGAGGTGAGCGAAAAAACAAAAGTAGCCGCCAAAACCGATGG
Source organism: Saccharina japonica (assembly GCA_008828725.1). Lineage (NCBI taxonomy): Eukaryota > Phaeophyceae > Laminariales > Laminariaceae > Saccharina > Saccharina japonica. The sequence goes on along the minus strand of MEHQ01000128.1, from coordinate 40,394 downwards.
GGCAGCTCATAAACAACAACAACAAAATCCCGCCCTAAATCTAAGGACTTCGTCAACAAAAACGTGGGGGCAGGTAGTTCTAAAAGGGGACAATCGTTGTTTTTACGCGCCCGCCTGTCAAGGAAAATAAAATAAAACAAAGGGCCAAGTAATGGATCATTTTTTAGGAATGGTTGAACTTAGACGATGATTGAAGTCATAAAGCTAACCAATAGATGGTTGAATACGATCAATGGTTGAACGTAAGAAAAATGATTGAAAAGTTTACAGGGTTGACTCCATCCAATAGTTGACATGCCGGAATTTTAAGCAACGGTTAAAGTTAAGAAACGATTGAAGCTGAGCAGTATTTGAAGCTGAGCGATGGTTGCAGTCAAGCGGTGGCTCAAGGTAAGACATGGTTGAAGGTGAGAAACGATCGGAGGTAAGAAAGTTAGCCGGGGGTAAGTCATTGTTTGGTTTAACCAATCGTTGACATTAGGTATTGATTGAAGATAAGGGAAGAGGTTGGTGGTGAGACGTGGTTGAATTTAAGCAATGATTGAAGATAAATCATGGCTGGAGTTCACTCACGGTTGTAATTTAAATAATGGTTGGATTTAAGCATTGGTTTAAGGCAAACACACTGGTTGAAGCCTAGTAATTATTGGAGCTAAGAAATGGTTGCAGGTTACTAAGTGTTGAAGGTAAGCAGCGTTTGAAGTCAAGATATTTGTTTCACACCTGCGGAAAGGCTCAGTGGCGACGATGACGTAGTCCGTTACCACCCTCGCCCCGTAGTACACCATGGCGGCCTGAAGCCGCGGGGGAGGGGGGGGGGGCGAAGAGGAGGAGGAGGGAGGGGCGGAGAGGAATAAGAGGGTACTCATGTCGTGCACGGCCGTAGTCGTATGACCATAGACCCTCGCATCTCTACAATGGTGGGGCGGGGGCGGGGGGTAAATCATTTCCATGCATGGCCGTAGTCGTATGACCATAGGGGGGGGGGGGGCAAGTTCAGCGGTATTTCTTGCGGGTGTCAGGCAGGAGAGGGGCGTAAGGCGCCAATAAAAGGACCACTTGGTATTCACGTGAATGTATAATGGGCCTTATATTTCCGCCCAGATTATTAATATTACCTGCTACCTGGTAGCTGCTTGGCTGAGCGTTGCGCTCGGCGCTGAATACGGTTGGTTGATCACATGTTACAGCGTCTCCCAAGACGTGAGACTAATGTTCTAACCAAACTTTTGTTATACAAACTTTGGTTATATCATACAACATTTAATACTACTATTACGGGGGGCATAGTAAACACTAGTAAACACTAGTAAATAGTACCTACGGTACGCACATTTACCTATTGTTAGTAACAATATTTGGTCCTGTTTACTATGGTCCTTCGGAGTTCACGGAGGAAAAACGGCGACAAAACTGGACGATTAGAGCAGGTGCAGTAACGGCCACTGCGTGATTAGCGGATGATATGATACAATGGTTACAATGGCTGCTGTCCGAGACACACTGGTTGCAATGCAAGGAGTCGGATGGTACAGGCGCAACATGGTTGTACCCGCACGGCTATAATAGGCGCTCACGGTGCTCATAATAGACGGTTGATACCAGCAAGGTTATCATTGTTTTGGTCGATATCCCTCTTCTATCCCTTAAAGGGGGTACTATATCCCTTAAAGGGGGTCCTATATCCCTTAAATGGGGTACTATATCCCTTAAAGGGGGTCCTATATCCCTTAAAGGGGGTCCTATATCCCTTAAATGGGGTCCTATATCCCTTAAAGGGGGTCCGATATCCCTTAAAGGAGGTCCTATATCCCTTAAAAGGGGTCCTATATCCCTTGAAGGGGGTTCTATATCCCTTAAAAGGGATTCCAACGGGGTTAAGAGCACATATAATATCGTGTTGACACATCTCGTGTTAACACAGTTCGTGTTGACAACATATTTTTTTGCGTGGGCCTATACTTCACAATGGCTTCGCTTAAAAACAAGGCAGGGAAGGAGAGGGCGCGTACAGTAGCAGTAACGCCATAAGCCGTACCAGGCTACCAGGTATATATGAATACCTTGAGAGCGGTGGCGGGGTGGACGCGGATGATGATGAAGACGATGCTGTAGCACAGGACGTTGAGGAACATGTTGCTTGGCCCGTCCATAGCGTTGGCCTTGCCCATGTACTGCACAAACAGCAACACCAACAGCAACACCCAAAACAACACCCAAAACAGCACCGTCAGTAACACCGACACGAGCAGGAAGAAGACACAACAGTCGTGGTCATGACAGCAGTGGCCATCCTCCCTCATCGCGATATTGACCTTCGTCATCAAAACATCACCATAAGTTGAATCCCTTCAGGAACGGCAACCATTGTTTTAAGAACCTACTATTAGTAAACATCATATAATATCATATAATAGGAACAAATACTGTCAGCAAAAAATGGTAAATATGTAGGTTTTTGGGTGTACCGCAGGTCCTACTTACTGTGGTTCCCCGTAACATTAACAGTATAAACACTTGGAAATTGTGTGGGACACTTTTACCAGTATAGTAGTGTAGGGGTTAAGTCATCAAGTCGTCGTAGATAGCAACACCAAACAGCAACAACAGCGACCACGAAGACAACACAGGGAAGAGCAGGAAAACAAGACAGGGTCATCGTCACGATAGAGGTCGTCGTCATCGTCTTCATCTTCACCTCGACATCACTCTATATAGCAAGCATCATCACTAACAACAGAAAACACCGAATAACAAAACACTACTATTAAATATTAATATTAAAAAGACAACACAGGCAAGAGAAGGAAGAAGACGCGGTTGTGGTCATGATAGTAGTAATCGCCATCGCGATCTTGATCTTCGTCGTCATCATAATCTCAATCCTTAAATCATCGTAGATAGCAACACCAAAACATCGACAATAGCAACTACAAAGACAACACTTGCGAGAGCTGAAAAACAAGACAAGACCATCGTTATGATAGCGGTCATCGTCATCGTGAGCTTGGACGCTTTGTAGCCATGCAGTAGTCATCAGATGTCAATCGACACCAAGGACATCGAAGACATCGATAACACCAAGAGGCATCGACAACACCAAGGATATCGATGCATCGACAAGACCAGAAAACAAAAAAGGTCATGGTCATGACAGTGATGGTCGGCATGGTGAGCTTGACCTTCGTCAGCACCATAGTAATAATCACCATCGATAGCACCACCACCCCCACCGCCCACCCCCACAACCAGAATCATCCCCCACCCCCACGCCCACCACCACCGCAATTACCACCACCACCAACCTCTCTCCCATCTCCCCCCCCCACACCATTGACGTACACAAAAAATGCGAAGCTGCAGTAAACACAATGCGGTACTTGTTCAGAAGCTCACAGGAATGTCCTGGTCATCGAAGTAGGTGTCGAGGTCCAGCCTGTACCCGATGGGGTCGAGAAGAGGTCCAAACAGATCCAGGATGTGGGTCTTTCCATGCCGCACGCCGCACGTATATAGGCAAAACGACAACAACAAGTGGGCGAAGCAGGGACACAAGGGCACAAGCAGGCAATAAAACGGAAGTCAGAGACTGCGCGTTACGGCTATATGTATGATGCAACACAAAAGTACGAACTTCAGCGTGTTCACAGCAGTACGTATTGGTAATGAATTGCGCGTAATTATGCGCAGTGTGTCATTTTTACTTGAGATCTGTGTATCATACTTGAGTATGCACGTACATTTACGGGTAATAGTAGCAACCCCCCTGACGACCTATTGATAAGAATGTATACATAAAAAGCCCGATATGCTTGGGCTGCAACTCACATACGGTTACGTAGCCTAAAGGCAAGACAGGCAAAACATGCGAAAGCGCTACGAGTAGCCGTTCGCTTTTAAAGGCAAAGCGTGCGAATGACACTCGCGAACGGCAACCGAAACACAGCAAAGAGTCAGAGCCAGCATCATGAGATGGAGATACAGCAATGGCCCGCCAATAAAAAATACCCAACCTGAGAAAACTTCAAATTTTATTGCGACATCAACATTTTGAGCATAGGCTAATATTATCATATACGTCAGTAAGGTTTAGCTTAGCGCTCACCGCTTATCACGATTTCTTAATCCAACTCTCTCACGTGGCACGCCTCCCAGAAGCTGACCATGAAACCCTTACTTGTTGGTTTTTAGTTAGGTGTGCCTTTCCCGCAGCCACGGTGAGACACGTTAGACAGCAACAGACTGGAGGCAAAGGTAACGCATATAAAGAGCCTTACCTTATCCTACCTTACCTTACTCTTCCTTACCTTATTATACCTTACCTTATTCTACCTTACCTTACTCTACTTTACTTTATTCTCCCTTATCTTATTATACCTTACCTTATTCTACCTTACCTTACTCTGCCTTACCTCATTCTACCTTACCTTATCCCACCTTACCTTATCTTACGTTACGTCACCTTGCCTTACCTCACCATACACTACTCCACCACACCGCACCGCACGACACCTCGGGGCGCCGCGCGCCTATTTGCAACACCACCTTACAAATAAACATTTGCGATACCATCTGTGCAAATGAAGTGGTGCAAGGACACATGCTAACGTGGAGGTGCACCATTTTGTCCATGAGGTTCCTCACTTTGAATAGGTCTATACTAATACTAAGTCATATTAATACCATGGCTTACTGTAGGTGTAAAAAACATAATTTCGATTAAAACAGAATGGCATTTCAGCGGTTTTGGGTTAAACCCTTAAGAACCTGCCTCACATATTTGGGGAAAAACTACTTGGAATTAGTGTGGCTTTTTTTTTGCAGTTCTGAATGGGTTAAGGAGACCCCGGTCATTCAGAAAATATTTAACCCAAAAAGTGCTACCCCTCTCGTAGCACGCCTCCAAACAGCGCCACCTTGCAAATAAACTCGTGCAAGGTCCGCTGGACAATGTCTATTTTACAAGTCGGCCCAGACCCAACCCAACCCCAACCCTATAACCTCAACCACCTCCGAAGTATTTGGGGCGTTTGAGGTCGGCAGGGGCGGCCGAAAGCCCAGGCTCGACTAGTCAGAAACTGGTGCTCCACGAGTTTGTTTGCAAGGTGAATTGCTTCTAATTAGGGTGTGTCTTTCTCTTGAGCCTCGACCAAACAGGCAGTGGTGTTGCACCAGGTTATTTACAAGGTGAATGGTGTTGCAATTAGGGTTTTTCCTTACCTTGAGCCTCGACCGACCACACAGTGATGTCACGCGAGTCTATTTGCAAGGCGAATTGCTTTTTAATTAGGGTGTGCCTTTATCTTGCGCCTCGATCAAACAGGCAGCGGTGTTGCACAAGTATATTTGCAAGGTGAGCGGTGTTGCAATTAGGGTTTATTCTTACCTGGAGCCTCGACCAACCAGACAGTGATGTCGCACGAGTTTATATGCAAGGTGAATTGCTTTTAGTTAGGGTGAGTCTTCATCTTGAGCCTCGATCAAACAGGCAGCGGTGTTGCACAAGTATATTTGCAAGGTGAACGGTGTTGCAACTAGGGTTTCTCCTTAACTTGAACCTCGACCAATCAGACAACAGTGGTGTTGTTGCACGATTCAATTTACAAGGTGGACGGTATCGCAAACAGGGCCTCTGCTTACCTTGAGCTCTCGACCAATCAGACAAAGTGGTGTTGTACGGATTTATTTGCAAGGTGAACGGTGTTGCAACTAGCGGCCTCTCCTTATTACTTATTACCTTGAGGAGACTGCCGATGTGAAGCCCGAGCGTAATCTGCCCCGCAGTCTGGATGCTGGAAGCGGTGAAACTCGCCATCAAAGCGCTGTAAACCCCTCCCAAGCTAGCCCGTGCGACCTTGGGATCAACCGAACTCTACCGGGACAAAGACGCAGAGGGGGTGGGGATGGTGACGGATGGAGGTGGGGGGGGGGGTAGGAGAGGGGTGGGGGGGTAGGATGGGTGGGCGACGGGATGCCGGGGGGGGTACTCTATGCTTGCCTTAGTCATTGTGCCGTGCCATCGCATCGCCTATTCGGACGGGGAGCGGGGGGGGTACTTCATTTTCATGCATGGCCGTAGTCGTATGACCATGGACCCTCGCATCCCTACAATACCGGGACGGAGTATGTCGTGTTGCGGGGGGGGGGGGGTACTCATTTGCTACTTGCCTTAATAGTTTTACCATTGACCACGCATATCTTTCTACATGGAGCGCCGTTCCTACTTCTGATAGAGACACCTCCAACATTGGGGCGCTCATTACGTTTTTCCCCCATATATCACACAAAAAACGTTATGTTTATCTTATATGCCCTTCCTGCTCCGCCGCCTGTGGCTGCCATCTATCTCCTAGGATAGCGATCGTTTTTCTCGCTACTATCTAGTGTACCAAACTTCTCCATGCCACATTCAACAATTTTCCGCATGTCCTCCTCTAACACATCCCATTCCTCCTTGAACATTTCACACTCTCCCACTATGTGAGTTCTATTCTTCTAATGTTTTGCCACACGCAGGAGTGTACTCATGTCGTGCACGGCCGTAGTCGTATGACCACAGACCCTCGCATCCCTACAATACCGGGACGGAGCACGTTGGGTTTTCACCAACCAGGCAGACATTGCTTCCACCAAGCGCGAAGCGCCGTGAGATATTGGGCGAGTCGCATGGAGGGTGAGCTGCATCCTGCTAAGGGGGGGGGGTGTCACCTTGCATGTTATACAAACATACGGTATATCACAGATTTACCCTTTTCCCTTCTCCCTCACCCTTACGGAGATGATGGAACTCCTTGCCGACTTAAACCGATCCTGCTCCTTCTTAATCTCCATCAACTCCGTGCTGTGTGTTCGTACAAGAAGCAGACAGCGGGGACAGGGACAGTCAGTGGCCGCAGTAAGCAGAGCAAACAGCGCGCGCGCACAGCAGCGGAGTGTCGAGAGCGGGATGGCCGTGGGGGGTAGGGGCTATATTTAAGTAATGGGGAAGCAGTGGAGTGGTGAAGGCAGAGGGGAGGCTCCCATTGCTGTCCCTGGAAGTGGCCACACCGGAAACAAACTTAACTCATTGAAGCTGTCATCCATATATGCAAGTCCGCATCACAAGCGGTTCTTAGTACATAGGATACAGCTCATCCTTCATGCCACTCGACCAACACTTCACGGCGCTTCGCGTTCGGTGAAAGGAATTTCTGCCTGGTCGGTCAAAACCCGACGTGCTCTGTCTCGGCATTGTAGGGGTGCGAGGGTCCATGGTCATACGACTACAGCCCTCTATGAATATCGAGTACACCCCCGTTCTCATTTTGATATCTCACAGCGCATTGCGCTTTGTGCAAGCAATTTCTGCTCGATTGATGAAAACCCGACGTGCTCTCTCCCAGCATTGTAGGGATGAGAGGGTCTATGTTCACATAATACGGCCACGAACGGCCATGCATGACATGAGTACGAGTACAACCCCCCCCCCTTTTTTTTGTTAGTCTCACTGGTATTTTGACATGAAGTAACGTGTGTCCTCGGCGGAAAGAAAGCCATCTGCCAGCAGGCGTTCTTTCTCGGCGATCATTTTCTCCCGTGCCGCCTGTAATTAACATGGTTTTCACAGCCATAGGAGGGGGCACGGACGGGGGGGGGGGGGGGTTGGGGTTGTACTCGATATTCATGCATGGGCCGTAGTCGTGTGACCATAGACAGGGGGGGGGGGGGGGTCGTCATATTCCCATGGCCGTAGTCGTATGACCAACGGGGGGCGCACTCATGTGTTACATACCTCTTAGCAATTTTACAATTGACCACGCATCTCTTTCGAAACTGGGCAGAGCAGGGGGGGGGGGGGGCGAGGAGGGGAAGCATAACAAAAGAAACATACTAATATGTCCGAAAATATAGTGAACGTTTGTACTAAATATAGATACTCGTATACAAGTGGTCCTTTTAAGGTAACCACATACTCAAGTCTAAGGTAAGGACCGTTTGTACCTTAATCTATCTATTATATATAGTTCGTCTGATGCCCAAAAAACAATACTTTAATCAAGTGTTCTTTGATGCCCACTTTATCATAGCAAATTAGAGTAGCGCTATTGTAAAAAAAATACGAGTTCAAAAAGATTCTTCAGTTTGTTTTGATGCCCAATTTTTTCAAATGAACCACGAATAGAACACATGTCCCAAACAATAAATTGGACTCTCCTCCTCGTGTCGCGTGTCCCGTGTCGGCTTCTTTCACATTGCAGGCTGGCACAATCGGCACAACCATCACGCGTCTCTCGGAAAGGTTGCACAAGCACACAAAATTACACGCACAGATACCAGGCGTCTCTTCCTCAGGGAAATGTGGTGCAAAACGAGCCTTGCCTGTACAACGACACACCGATCATACACACACGTCCATCGTCTACAGGCCTCCACAACGACGACGATAACACACATTAATCCATTCGCCCACCTGACAACACAAACTCCAACGTCTTTTGTCACGGCTCCCTCCAACGGATTACATTGTTGTTGCTCGCGCAGCTCCATTCTGACCGGGGCCGTAATACCACTCGCCATGTCGCCACTCAGCACTACGCTTAAACGTATCTCGCCGCGTCGCATTTACAACAGCCGTCGACATCAAGTCAACTAAAAGAAAGAAGCAATTGGAAAGAAGCATAAAATACAGTTACGTTTCAAATTTGCGAATCTACCGCATTTATTTATCTCGCCGCGTTTTGCAGCAAAATATTGCCCTTCGTGTACGCCGACATCGCTCTCGTTCACACTTCTTCCTCCGTCCATCTGACCTCTTCTTCTTCCTCCTTCACATCCAACAAGCATGCCTTTAGCTACGAGAGGGTCAAGAGCGAAGGTGACGATGCTACGATGTGTGCTGGTATCTGTTATTCGCCAATATATACCATGCGTCGTTGTGATATGCCAGGTACAGCAGTACATATCAAACGTGTACATAAATTCCAATGTTTCGCCTTACGTCGTGCGAGTAACCTTTTTCTGCCCAACATTTCGTCATAAACCACGTTCCATGACGATGCCACGATCCGCGACGCCCGCCTGGTCCCCTTATACTGATGTTAGTAGAAGTTCGCGCGACACTGCCGTTTGCGCGCGACACTGCCGTTCTCCTTCGGTGCCGCTTTTCTGTACGTAGCGTAACAAGTTTTACAGCTTTTGCACGTAACTCATTTTATGTCTAATTTTTGTGCGCGAGGTACCTGTACTGGCATGTTTTTTCACTTTGCTTTGAACTTTGAAGACCAACTCGTGAGAAATTGAAACTCGTCGAAGGGCTAGACCTCGACAAAACACTGCGCATCGCCATTTCGATGTTAGCAAGAGGAGGAGGCGCGGTCCTTGTGCTGACTGAGGCACTTCAATCAGTAGGATATCGTTCCACCTCCTTGCGCCACACAGCAAGGAAAGCGAATTGGATGCCACGTACGAATGCCATACCTACGTCGGGCTCATCGCTCGACCAAATAAATTTTCACGTTACAGCATCTACTCGCGTTGAACAGCGACACGGGCGTACGCCGGCCCAAATGTTGTCATAATATTATACAATAGTATCTACTATTCAATCGGTTAAACTCACAGCTGACGTATTTATAATCATTTTATTTCATCACAATACGAACTCCTACGCTTTTCCCTTTTCGCCGCTTCTGTTTTGTCACAATCGACTACTGTAGGAGGCCATGAACATCAGCACCTGCGGCACACCAACAACGCCGGAGACACCCGCCTTGCCTCCCTCTGCTGTCATCCCGGAGGTGTGTACGAGTACCGCCAACAGAATGTATACGCTGTAGAAAAACTTAACTTCTTGCCTAAAGTATATACGTAACTGCAAATCGAACATTTTCTATCTTCGTGCGTCACGATATTCTTATATCATAATGTACGGTGAACAGTCACCGCGAAACTTTGACACACATCGGCAAGATGTATCAACGCCAGGCGGAGTAAAGTACGTAATGCACTACTCGTATTTGTAATAGATACGGTCCACGTGCTCTAATTGTTCTAAACTGGTGTAGTATATCATAAGGATACAGTGTACGTCCCGAAAGCTCTAAATTCGTACGTGCGCCGTGGTTGTCGTCGTGGCCTCAGCGATTCGCGTCTGCTCTACGTACGAGTATTGCAGCAGTATGGTTCCTACTTTTGACCGAGGGACCATTATAGTATATAGGTCCAAATATTGTTGCTAAAAGTAGGTGATATATTTAGGTTTTTGTGTGTACCGTAGGTTTGCCCACTTCACAGATCTTATGCATAATATACCCTCATGTACAATAAGTACAACTGATTGCAGCGACTTCACATGATCATTCAGTTCACAGCAGTAGTAGTGACACTACAGCAGTGCCTTCATGTAGTTCAAATGTATTTTGTTTAGGCTATACGTTCCAGGGTACCCGGTTACTACGCCTGTTGTTTGGTCGTCAATATTCTGTCACCCCGAAGTGGTGCTTGGTTTTCCTTCGTTTGTTTTGTGTCTTGAACCATCGCGAGTTGATTGGTGCCTTATTTTGTTTTTGCGTTATTTGCGGAACGCGGGCTTCCGTAACATCCTTCGAAATATATATATTTTAGTAGACTCCGAAGTGGTGCTTTATTTTCCTTCGTTTGTTACCATCGCGTGTTGATTTGTGCCTCTTATTTCCTCGTTCTTTGCGGAACTCGGGCATCCGTAACAACCTTGGAATACTTACTTTTCCTAGGCTATATAATATGGGCCCCCAGTGTACTACGCCTGGTTGTTTGGTCATTTGTCGGGTAGGGGCTGGCCGCTCTCAACCAGGAATTCGGTCTCACTTTTCATCGTACGTGGGATGTACCTGTGCCAGATCCCAGAGATGACAAAGTTCTACAATCCAACTTGCCTTCAAGCAAACGGAAACCGCTCATGGACAACGTACGAGTGTGCACCATCGACGAGGCACCTTCCCTTCATATTGCCGCCTTTGAGGCTGCTGCCCGCATCGCCTGTCCTTCTAACGAGGACCCTGTTTATTCCACACCGTCTCGTGTTTTACTTCCGAACGACGGGGACGACATCGACTATTTCTCAACCAGCTTTGACGAGCTTTATTTTGAGAACTACAACGACGACGACGTCTACGCTGATGGTGACTCTCCTTTACATCTTCCGCGTTTTCTTACCTTATTTAGTATTATTTAATTAATCTTATTGCGTTTGCCCTTTCCTGCACCTTCTACGCCCTATGCCTATTATGTTTCATCTACGTGTGTGTATGTTCCAAACTGCTCATTTCGTTTTTCCCGTACTGCTTGCTCTCATTTCCTGCTTGCATAGATTCCTTCCACAATCAAGATGCTTCAAATCATGAGGATTTCCTCGAACATGACCACGCTAATCTTCATCCTGATGCGAGTCTCCAACAACCTCTTCGCACTACAGGTGACATCTATTTTTGGGATTGCACGATTTTTCTTCCGTTTCCTCGTGATCTACTTGTCTATACGTATGTACATCTCGTTTTCGTCGATATCTACATATTTTTACATGTTTATGGAACGTACAATGTTTTCGTCCTGTTCTCATTTAACGTCAGTCTTCCATCACGCCTTCTTTGACGAACTCTACAGCGTTTTCAGGAAAAATTATGGTGCTAGCAGGAGACGGGCGTCAAATCCCACCCGTCGTTCCGCGTGGAGGACAATCAGAGACTTGTGCGGCTTCGATCATGTCCAGTTCTTACTATCGTGACAACGTCCAAGTTCGCAACCTCACAAAGACTATGAGGAACAAGGAGGATCCTTCTCTTTCTTCGATGGTGGACAGAATCGGCGACGGACTTGCTCTCCCAGATTCGGATGGCCTCGTCGATATTCCTGGACTTCATACGGAAGTTGAACTTGAACCTTCCCTTGACTTCGTTTTCCCCCCAAATATTTTGGCCGATCCCGTTTCTTGTTCCAAACACTGTGTTGTTACCTTGCACAATGACAACGTCGACATTATCAATGATCTCGTCCTTGGTAGGGTTCCTGGAGAACTTCATACTCTAGAAGGCCGTACACTTTTAAATCACGAACTTCTTGAGTGTGAGGTAGACGATGCATTTGCTATGACCGTCTACCTATCTACCCTTCAACACAGCGGCGTACCTTCTCACGTTTTAAACTTGAAAGTGGGGGTGTGCGTCATGCTAACTAGAAATTTAGACGTATCTGCTGGTTTAACGAATGGAGCCAAAGTTATAGTGAAGGCCATTTTGACTTACACCTTGCAGGTTTCTACTTTGAAAGATGGTACCATTCATTGGATTCCCCCAATTACCTTTTCCTTCATTACGTGGCAAGGTGTGGATGTCAAGCGTGTTCAGTTTCCCGTTCGTCTGTGTTTCGCGGTGACTGTTCACCGTAGCCAGGGCCAGACGTTGAGCAGGGTCGTTTTTTATTTACGCAGGGACGTCTTCATGCACGGATGCTTATATGTTGGCCTATCTAGAGTTCGGAAATCCGCGGACATTAGAATCTTGACAACCGAGGATAGGATTTGCCCCTACACGCTTTGTGCTCGAGCTGTCAACGTTGTTTACTCTTCATTAATTCCGGAGTTATTAGATTGACAGCCTTGTGTCTGTATGTTTTATTGTTTCTTGTCTTCTCGTCTTCTTCAGCGTTCTATATATTTTCATTGTGGCAGCTCTTTTGTCTTTCATTGTGTTCTTGCTGAGTATTTTAATAAAGTTTCTTCCCCTATTTTTCACTCTGTTCTCATTTTACTTTTTACTTATTTCTCTCTTGCAAACGCGCAATCACGGAATTGCTGCATTATATGATGATTCGCGTACAGAACACTACTGTAAGTGACTCATCCAAACCATGCAACCATGAGCAATGGGGGACAAGGAGATCTACGTGTATGTCACAACTGTTCGTCTTTCCATCCTTTATTTGTTTGGGGCCTTACTGGTATGTTTCTTGTACATAATGTATTATCAGTATTTCATTTGTCGCCCGACAATGTGTTGCGTTGGTGAAAATTACTTCTGTTAGCTACTACTGCTTCTTTGTGCCGATTATCCTGCTTTGATACAGTAACAAGCCATCCTTCGATACTTTTGCCCATATAATCATAAGTATTCTTAACATCCGACAATGTGTAGCATTGGCTTCAACGTTCATCACGCACAAGCACCCGAAAAAATAAAACTACGAAAATAAATAGTGTCCTTCCTATTGAGTTTTCATTTTTAATACGAGCCGCTCAACTTGTGGCCCTGCCGCCGTGGGGGCGGGAGGGCCTCTTATTCCCTAGTAATTAATAGTTGGGGCCATTAAGGGACAAGCGTGGTACATTTTTAGAGATCTTCGGCTGGACGGCGGGAATGTCATGACCCAGCTCAAAAGCGCTCTACATCAGCTGGTGAGGACAAGCTCAAGCTTCCACAGCTCGTAGGCATCACGATTTCCGTAGATCATCTGGATCCTAATCTGCAGTTATGAGATATCGTGCAGGATCTGTACTGAGCAGTACAGATCCAACCGAGGAAACATGTCCTGCTGTAGATCATGCAGATTCCACGGCTCTCACCCGGCAACTGCTACAGTAGATCCTACAGATCCTGCAGATCATACAAACCAGGAATATATCTGCCTTAAAAGATCTAGATCGTCAAGTCAAAATCGATGATCTAGATGATGAAAAAAAATCTCAATTATGCATGTGTTTTTATCGTTGCACCTGCTTTTCGATAGGGTTGCTATTATTAAATTACTTGGAGTTAGTGTAGGATTGATTTTTGACGCGTGTTACGATAAGAGGTACCAGGCAGCATTTTTTCGCTGAAACATTTTCGGGATGACGGGGGGGCTCCTTAACCCTAAACCCTAAGTCTGAATTCCATCGATTATGTGATGCGCTATTTTTTCGTTGTATCGTAAGGCTATGGGTTTTGAGTGAGGTATAGAGATCCTGTACTATAATCAAGTGACCATCTAGTACAGGAGCTCTACCGTAGCATGCGGATTTTGCAACACGAAAAACTTAACAGACGAAAAACAAAAAAATACAGCACCACCCAGTCGCCCACGAACCTGGCTGCTGAAGCTTAAGCTTCCTCTCGGGTATAGACAGTTACTGGATACAGCTGCATACGGAATCTCAATATATTGATATATCATGGGTACGGATAAGGTACAGGAGAAGGTTGATAAAAATAAAGGTACTGCTGCTGCTGTACCTTTAAACTGTCTCCGTGGACCACCCTGTCGCCCATCGATCCCGCCGCCGAGGCTGCCTCTCGGATCGTTTTCCTCGCTCCGCGGTAGCTTGTGACAATCTCTCCCAGCGAGCCCCGCACCTTGTGACAATAAGGCAACAACAGAGAGAAGCATGTCAAAGTGTTGCACACGTCAAACAGATCATCTGCAGATAGATCACCTAGATCATCTAGCTCATCTAGAAACTAACCTGTCTGTTGTGAGCTGTTGTGCAGGATCTGTACAGTACAGATCCAACGCAGGAACAATGTACTACTGCTGTTGATCATGCAAATTGTACGCTTCCCACTCACACATGAGGTAGATCATACAGATCATACAGATCAGAACTATAGCTTCCTTGAAATATCTAGATCCCTACCCGGCAACGTGAGCTAGATCATACAGATCATACAGATCATACAGATCATACAAATTAGGTATATAGTTTCCTTGAAATATCTAGATCCTCAAGCGGCAAGATGAGCTAGATCATACACATCTTCTCCGACATATCTAGAGGCAAGATGAGCTAGATCATACAGATCAGCACTACACATTCCCTGACATCTAATGGGTCCGCCCCCCCCGCCCTCTGTTTCCGTTCTTCGCCCCCCCCCCCTCTTCTTCCTCCCCCCCCCGCCCCCCTCCCGGCATTGTAGGAATGTAAGGGTCCATGGTCATATGGACAATGGACATACGACTACGGCCATGGCGCGCGGCGTGACAGGACATACCTTCCAGCGATTTTCTGGCTAATCGACCTCCTTAACCGAGGAGCTACCCAATAAGGCGTGTGCCTTGTAAGGCATGCCTTGTTGGAATGCCATTCATTTTTTACGCTATAAGTCGCCGCATGCCTACACATAGGATACATTAGAGGACATGGGACTTTATCATCTTGCTCTTTGTTGTTGCCAGTTTTTGGGGTGATATGGAGAGCTCTTATACTAAATCAATATAATCAAGTCACCACTGTCAAAAACAATAGCCGCTACCCCTGTAAGGCGCTACCCCTATAAGGCGCTACTCATGTAAGGCGCTACCCCTATAAGGCGGTACCCATGTAAGTCGCTACCCCTATAAGGCGCTACCCCTATAAGGCACTACCCCTATGAGGCACTACTCCTATAACGCGCTACCCCTATAAGGCACTACCCCTATAAGGCGCTACCCCCATAAGGCACTACCCCAATAAATTGCCACCCCTATAAGACGCTACCCCTATAAGACGCTACCCCTATAAGGCACTACCCCTATAAGGCACTACCCCTATAAGGCGCTACCACTATAAGGCACTACCCCTATAAGACGCTACCCCTACAAGGAGCTACCCCTATAAGGCGCTACCCCTAGAAGGCAAACACGCGTCCCGATCCATGACACGAGTACCCCCCCCCCCCCCCCAATCCGCCTCGTTACCTGCTTAAACCCTGCGATGCGAAAGACGATGACGTGGAAGGCGAAAGTTCGGAAGGCCATGCCGTAGAACATCAGCGACAGCCCGAACGCTAGCCGCGCCAAGTGGAACATGGGGAGCATCACCACCCTCAGCTTGTCCGTGAGGTCTCCGACCACGTCCTCCACCTGCCAACATGGCATCGATCGGACAAATCAGAACCCTGTTTCGTGATCTACACCACGCAAGGCAGATACACTCCTGACTATATACCAGGTATCAAGTATGCGCATGTCGACGCGAGTCGACGAGGGAAGAAAGGGGTGAAGTCTCCTCGCGATAATAAAAATGCAAGGCAAGAACCGCAGTAGGGGGGGGGGGCGACCTGCTGTGTGCCACCCCGGATCTGAGTTTATGACTAAGAGGGGGAGAGAAAAGAAGGGCCGAGAAAATGAGTGGAAACAAAAATAAAAACACAAACAAAACGAATGGCGATAAGTACACGACAAAAACAGAAAACAACTTACACTCCCTCGCAAGGTCAGAAAGAGAAGCAAAACCAGAATGCTGAGATTTCCGCAGGAACTAAACGAATGAAAAATATTTTTCAGAATTATGTTTACTTGGCGTTACGAGTAGCACGTATACCCCTCCTGCCTGGGGAGTCGTTTAATTGTTTTCCGAATACCCCTGATGATAATCGTGATCTAGGAAACTCCTGATAACCAAAATGGGCAACAGCACCATCTTTGGCTTGCCCGTGAGGGTTCCCAGCACGTCTTCCACCCAAAACATATCGCGCCGATAACACAGATCATACAGATCATACAGATCATACAGATCATGCCCCTGTTGAAGGATCTAGATATTTTTGAGGGCAGATAGATCCCTAATCTGTAATGTATGCATGGAGGTATCTGCTGCATTAGATCGTGAGGCCGGTTGGGAGCCGTGGATAGGATTTGGGGGGTCCAGACCCCTGTTTCATGATCTAGATATTCCAGGGCAAATACATCCCTAATCCTCAAGATAGGCTCATAAAATATGCCCATAAGATATGCATGCTGGTATCTGCTGCCGAAGATCGGTTGGAAGTCGTATGTCTGATCTGGGGGGTCTAGAACAGGGGGAACAGCAGTACCCTCTCGCTTGCGGGATAGGTACGTCTTCCACCTGAAAATATTGGACCACGTTCAACATGTCAGATCGCTGTACAGGTAACACAAATCATATCAACTGGTCTGCATGATCTGTTCATGAACTGTACGAGTACAGGTTTCCACGGGCGGGATGATCTGCATGATCTGAAGGATCTGTACACGTTTTTAGCAGTAGTGGTCTACAGGGTGTGGTCGTATTATCAAAAGCATGTGTCCGGGTTTGCAAAGACGTTGTACTCTGGTCTGGTACCATCTGTGTGATGCGTACGCTTTACCACGCCATGATCTGTAGGATGTGCATATTCTATACATGTATTCCAACCCTATTGATCTGTGCGATCTAAGTCAGATATATGATCTGTACGATCTAAGTCAGACAGATGATCTGTACGATCCAAGTCAGACAGATGATCTATCCAGTTTGTCAAAAACGCGAACCATCGGACCGATCAGACCCCCGTTTCAATGTCTAGATATTTCAGTTCTGATAGATCCCTGATCTGTATGTTATGCATGCTCTACAGCACATTACAATACCGGGTGGGAACCGTGCGATCTGCATGGCCTATCTAGCACATGATTCCTGGCTTGGATCTGTACGAGACAGATCCTGTACAACGTCTCAATACGGCATATAGAAGATCTAGCGTGATCTATCCGACGTGAACAATGCACCCCCCCGCCCCCCCTCTCTTACGCAGCCCCCCCATTGCCTCGCCCCACCCCCCCCTCACGACAACGGCATGAATAAGTAGTACCTCGGCGCACGCCCCCCCCCACTACCCTCCCCGTTTGCCCGCTCTCGAAAAGGGACGCCTGATCAATGGTCAAATGCTTAAGGCAAGCAACAAATGAGAACCCCCCCACCCCCACACACACACACACCTTATCCAAAAGAAGAGCGCCGCCGCGAACCGCGTTGGCAGCAGAAGCCACAGCACGATTTCTCGACTTCGGATCCGAATCGTCGCCTCCTCCCCCCCTGCACAGCGCCGCCGCGGACAGCGCTCCGCTGGAGCCGGCGGAGGGAGCTCGAGGAGATACCGGGGCGGGAGGGGAGACGGGGTTGGGCTCATCGTCTCCGTCCATATCCTTCTTCGCGTCCAGCACAGTACCCCGCAGCCGAGCCCCCGATTGAGCTGATTGGGAGGGAGGGCGGGCAGGTCGCGGAGGGAGGGAGGGAGGGAGGGAGGGAGGGAGGGGAAGAGGGAGGGGGGGGAAAGGGAGACGGGGGGCGTGGGGAGAAGGGGGGGAGGGTGGGCAAGGGTTGGGTAGGGGCGCGTGGGGGGGAGGAGGGGGCTACTCATTGTCATGCATGGCCGCAGTGGTATGACCATATACCGGGGGGATGGAAGGGGCCTAGAACGCCGTTCTTAAGGCATATCCACAGCAGTCGAGCACGTGATGAGCTGATTGGACGAGGAAATGAGCGGCGAGAAAAGGAACGTGGGTAGGCCTCATGTCACGCATGGCCGTAGTCGAACAAACATAGAGGATAGGGGGGAGGTGGGGGGGGGAAGAACGGACCCAGGTAGTATTGCTCTGATACGATCTTATACTATCTTACACCAGATCTGAGTCGTATTTCACAATAAAATCGTTTCCCACCTTGCCCATGGGGTTGTTCTTAGGGGTAAGCGTGCAAAACAAAAACAGATTCGGGTTTTGGGTGACTTACTAATGACTTACTAATACAATTAGCACTATACAGCTCCTCACGTCATTATCACAATCAAACAAAACATCGGGTGCATCCCTATATCGTATACCAGGAGTATCGTAGCATATATCGCAACATCCCACGTTCGCATATCCGCTTACATGGCACTGGCGGCCTTTCCAGCTCGGCGCCGGCGGCGACTCCCGCTCCCCATCGAAGCCTCCAGCCCAAGTGACCTCGCTTCGGGAAGAGGGCAGCGGCTGCTGCTGTTGCTGCTGCTGCAGAAATAGGGAAAAAGCGGGCTGTCGCCACCAATACCACTACCACCACCACGACGATTGCAGCTGGTACTACCCAACCGTCCGAGCGTAGATGCCGAACGGACCGGGTTGGCGAGGTGCGCGAAGGCAGGTACTGCTGCTGCTGCTGCTGCTGCTGCTGCTGGTGCACTTGGAGTTGAAGTTGAAGTTAGATATCTCAATGTTGAAGTTGGTGTCGATCTTGAAGTTGAAGATGGTGGGCGTGTTGCAAAAGAGGGGACAGGCGAGGAAGCCGCCACCTGGATGTTCTTGGGAAGGCGAAGGAGAAAGGGCGGGGGTTGGGGGCAGGGGGGGAGGGGGGGGGAGGGAGGGAGAAGGCGCGGAGGGGGGGTATACATGTCATGCATGGCCGTGAGGGGCGCGGGGGAGGGTATTCGTCTTATGCATCCCCGTAGTCGTATGATCATAGACCCTCGCATCCCTGCAATGCCCGAACGGAGCACGTCAGGTTTGCAACGAACCAGGAAGGCATTGCTTGCACCAAGCGCCAGTCAGATACTGTAAAAAGCTGGATTCTTTACTTTTAGTTTTATGTCCCCCGGCGGATTTGTAAAAACGTTAGCGTAAGCGTCTTGGGCCTTAAGAGGAGAAAACTGCCGATAAAAAGTGGCGGTTACAGCAGCAGTAGTGATAACGGCCACTGCTATCTGATTGGGGGAAGATATTATATTATACAATGGTTGATTGGTGCCCGAGTTACAACGGTGGCCATGCAAGGAGTCGCACGGCACGGGGCGTAAGCAACATGATCCTACCCGTACTGCTATCATAGGCGCTCACGCTGCTCGTAGACTGTTAGTACTGTAGTGTTGATGACACCAAAGTTATCATAGTCTTTTGTCGTTATGTGCGAGCCTACGTCTTATTCACTAGCTGAAGGGCGTATTAGTTTGCGATTGATTTTAAGGGACGCTACACTATTAATAGTATTAACAGGTTAATAGTGCGTTCTGGGTTGGGGGTCCCTTATATAGGGTACCGACGTCTCTTTATCAGAGTTGGCACCGGCTCCTTATAATCAGTACCTATGATAGTGGGCTGAAACGGTGCGCAGAAGATTGAGGTCCCTTATATAAGCGCTTTCCCATATCGCGGGGTCCCTTAAAAAGGGGCTATACCTATACCTACTGCTTCCTCTATAATACTATTCATAGTTGGACTACTCCTTCGCCCCGTAAAGAAGGCCACCTACTGCTCTTCTACTATTAATAGTTGGATTGCTCCGCCACACCCAACTAATCCAACTAATCTAACTATTAATAGTGATAATAATACCCTGGTACCTGAGGGTATATAACTGCAGCAGCAGTAGTACTCGAAGCCGTGAAGTCCAGTCAACCCAATTTGCTACCGGTACGAACATAGTCATCGGATATCTATCTGGTGGTTGGTGGTTGGTGTTGCTTTTGTTGCTTTTGTTGCGGCCGATCGGCGGAAAAACCGAAACGTTCAGTTATTAAATACCTGCTGGTATGTATAATACCACTCTGTCCCGAAATATAAAAACCGTTTTCATTTAATATGAAGGGCATTAGCCAAAAATAGGTATACCTATTAATGTACAAAATGTGCTTATAATTAGGGACAGGGTGGTATAATAGTTGACTTGACGTCGGCGGCTGTCGTTATCTCTTCGTATAAGATACTGGTATGTGCAATATATCATATCTACATGCTTCCTTATACTGGTACAGGACAGAGTGGTGGGGCCTGTATAAGGCAACACGAATAAGGCGGCTGATCCATATAACGCATACTTAGGGTTACAAAAACCTACCGTCATCATGGATCATGGAAGGAATCAGGCGGCCACTTGATGGAAGGCGGTCAAATTCTCCTTGCACTATACGAGTATAGTATACCGTACATATCTACATGCTTCTTTATACAGCAGTACATATAATACCACGGGGTAGTGGGACCTGTACGAGCTGGTTCCACGATAAAGCGTAACATTCCACCTTCGGGCAATAAAACAATGAATACACTGAAACTCGCAACACAAAGCATACCCACGTGACCGCATCAACAAGGCGAACACATCGGTGAAGCTGGTTTTGGCGTCCGAGCTATAGTTCGTGAGATATGGGAATTGTTCGTATTTCTTGCGGAGGCGTTGTTGTATAGGGATTTAAGGCGTCAACACTAAAATCCATATGATTTTTCTCTCGGCCATAATTCGGCCAATACGTGGAATAAGTACACGCTAGACGTGTTGGTATGATCGCATCAACAAGGGGAAGCCGTCAATGACCCTTGTTTTGTTATACGATCCGTAGAAGTGTGTTATAATAAACGCCTGCTAAAGTACTAGAACAATGTATGGAGCAATTTTGGCACCTTAGAGGAATATTTACCCTTCCGGGAAATTGATTTTGCGCCTTGGTTTTTGAGAGTTGAAACACGAAATTTGGCAAAGGTTGTGCGCAACAACAATACACAACAACTGACGACTGGACTTTAAAAAAAAAAAAAAAACTAGTGCATGAGGAATGGTCAAAGTTGCCGAAAAATTCAGAAAATATGGAAGAGTGTACCTAGAGAACGAAAAAAAGGAAAAAAAAAAAAAGTCCAGTCGTGAGTTTTTCTTCGTGTTGTGACGCACAACCCTGCCAAGTTTCGTTTTCCAACTCTCAAAAACCAAGGCGCAAAGTTGCGAAGGGATAAAGTTCTGGCTGTCGCTGGAACCAGCTCGTATGAGGTATGAAGTATGATACGTAGCACGAATAAGGCGGGCGGTCAATATAAAGTGGTCAAAAACCCGCCATCATGTATTTAATGTAGAAGGCGGCCACTCCATAGAAAGCGGTCAAAATATCGGTGCACTCGTATACGGCCTTCTATTCCCGCGTTACGTTGTTGTACTACACTACTGCCTGTACCTGTGGTACATGTATGCATGCGTGATGTAATAGTAATATAGCCTTGATATAGCTCATGTTGCACGGTGCGGCCCGTATAATCTGCATGCATAATATGTATGTCATGATGTCATGATGTCATGATATATGTTATCGTACGACGTATGATAGCGCATATATACGTATACTTCCTGAGTTGGATCTGTACCAGGGCGTAACTTTGGTGGTGAAATGTTGCGCTGGCGCACCTTCTTGCGGTAAATCCCGTTTTTTCCACCACGTACGTACGGGCGGCATGGTGCGGCTTGCCGTACCACACTTTTTCTGTGCCGCACCTTTTTTCGCCGTATATAGGCGAAAAAAAATATGCGGGTGCTTTTTCGCCGGAAAATGTTTTTGGCGTGCTTTTCGCCGCAGGCGATAATTGTTTGGAGTTTTTTTTGTGTTGAGTTCGTCTTAGATGCTCTATTTGGGGCTGGTTTCCTCTGCTTGAGGGCCAAGCAGGCCCCAAACAGCTAAACCGAGTGGGTTAGACGCACATTTTGAGTATTTTGACGCATAAATCGAGCATAAATGGTAAAAAAACGGCCTCCGGCGGCCCTCCGGGGGCCCTCCACGAGGCGGACTCCTATTTTACGCCCTGCCCCCCACTACTGCTATTTATTATTGCTGTAATAGATATATCAGCGCCGTTGACGAAAAGTCAACTGACGTCAGATTGTTTCCGGATCTCCGGAACATCCGGATCGCCCGCTCAGTGTGGGGGTATGATACATATGATACTATCAAATAATATACTATCATATCATATCATATGACGTACTTCTGAGCCCTCTTGAGAACATTCAAAATGACAAATTACTTCAAAAACGAAAGCCTACCCCGTACTATTAACAGTACGAGTGCACCAGTAGAATTTCGAGAGATATCGTTTTTCGCCCGATTTTTTTAGGTTGACTGGGTGGGTTTCCCGTCCGATTGCGATTGGATTGCGTGTGATGCCCCAGACACACGGTTTTTGGCCTTTTCCCTCGTCAAAAGCGTTTTTCTTGTTTTTCAAACGGAAAAAATGGTATGTTGCATGTGTGTGTTCTTCACATTAAACCTTCCTTTCTACCCGTCGACATCCAGCACACCCAGTGTCCGTGCCGATTCTTCATCCCAAAAAGGTACCAGTTCTGTGGTCACAAAACTGCGACACAGAGATACTACGCTCAGTGCAGTAAGCAGAGTAGACAATGCAATGACATATACGACAGGCAAGACCTACCCTGCTAGCAATCCAGGTGCATAAAAGAGGGGGAAAAAAAGAAAAGAAAAAAGAGAAAAAACGAAAAGGAAAAAAGAAAAAAAAAAACACAATACGAGCAAATCAACAATCAAAGCATGTGGCAAATCATAAAACCTGTCGAAATACGCCCTCAAGCATAGCTTCTGAAAAAGTGTGATGCCATTGGAATCCGGGTTTTCGGGTTTGTTGGTCGTAAAAAGTCAAAGAACCAAAAGAAAAAAACGTCTCCGCGATCACCTTCGCGAGGAGAGAGAGGGCCGTAACATGAGTGTTTTTTTTTGTGTCAGAACTAAGATCTCACCTCTATTAATACTAATATTTCGTAAAAAGTGTCCTGACTGTGATGCTGGAGATTTTTGGAATTCCTCATCCGCATGGACTGTACGTCCTACAGAGTACCGTGCTGACTGGAGGGTCTACCACATGAATTGTTAATCGTTTACTTCCTTCCATGGAAGTAAATCTTTACTTCCATGAAAGTAAACTAAGTTATACTTCCATCACAGGTAAAACAAAAACCACGCAGGAAGTAAATTGACTTATTGTGCGGAAACGTTCATGGAAGTAAACCGTATTTACTTCCATGGAGGAAGTGAAAACACTTCCATTCTTCTGTGTAAGTTTTCATTTGAAGAGGGCCTTGAGCAACTATTAATAGACAGGTCTATTGTGGTTCCGCGCTGCGCGCTACACGGCTTTTACTGTCCCGTTTGTAATTGGTCCACGTTTTGGTAGTCGGGATGGGCCCACTTTGGGTGGGACGATGTACCAACTGGGAGCACTGGGTGAATTCATGTTCTCGCTTCCATGTGTTACGTACTTCTTTCATGGAAGTAAAATTATATTTTACTTCCAATTTAATCACATGGAAGTTTTACTCTATTCTACTTCCATGAAAGTAAAAAAAAATCCGTGGAAGTAAAATCTTCCTTGAAAGTAAAATCCAATTTATTCGCATGGGATTAAATTTTGCTCTATTTTACTCCCATGAACGTAAAAAAAAAATCCGTGGAAGTAAATTTTACTTTCATGGAAGTAAAAAAAACTTTCGTGGAAGTAAAATTTACTTCTGCCAAAGTAAAAAAAAAATCACGAAAAAGTGAAAAAAAAAAAAATTGAACGCCATCCTGGCCTTCTGCAGATAGAAAGCAGCATCGCCATTGCCGCAGGCTCCCGCCGCCCTTTTCAGTGACACGAATTGAGGCGAAGGTTCAATGTTGGGCGGGGGGGGGCGGCCCCGCGGACTTTTGTATACACCATAATCGCTTTCCTCCTTCTCGTCAACGTGTACCTCCTTTACGTGCGTGCCGCTCTCATGTCGTCTACGGCATTAAGTCGCATGGCCTCGACACCATCTTGCTGGTCCTCTACTGTCCTACAGGTCGCCCAAGTCTCAGCTGCTCTGATGGTCTCTCTCGCAGGAACAGCAGGGGACCCGGGTGTGTATCTCTCTCTCAGAGCGAGCAGCAGAACAGCGAGATTTCACAGGGATGTGGAGGCAGGAAAGGGCCGTGAATAGGGCGTATAGCGCCTTATAGGCCCCGGGGTCTATGCAGGGCGGCACACGCCCTATATAGGCGTTTAACGCCTAGCTGGAATTAAATAGTATATAGGACCCGGGGTTAGGCGGCACACGCCCTATTGAGGGTTTCAGTCGTTTCAGCCGACTTTGACCCGCCTTATTTCGAGTGGTCGCCTTACTCGTGTCGCCTTATTCATGTCGCCCACTACTACTGCTGCATTGTATTCATAACTCATAGCATGAGGTGCCTTAACGCTTGACGGGCAGCCAGCCAGCAGGCCGTACATCTTGACCGTAGGGGAGCAAACGGGCTCCCGTTCCCGTGACAGAGGGATGGCCTCTTCGGTCCTGTGGTCGGTGGTTAGCACGTTCGCACGCTCGTCCTGGGACCTCTGATCTGGGAGGGCGCGACTACGTCGTACCGGTACTCAAAAAGCCAGGCTCACGTTAGCCGAATTCTCACAAAAATGGCTCGTGGAACCATGTGGAACTGGCATGATTAACACTGTAACCAGTACCACCGTATGATCATACCGGTACCTGGTATACAGATAGTACAGGACACCTATTAATAATAAGAAACAGGAAAGCTGGCCCAGGCTGGATTTCTTGTTTGAGAGAGGGTGATTTATACAGTAATTTCAAGATAACGAATCTCGAAGTTCTTATTTCCCTCTAAATATCGACCTGGCTTTCTTATTGCCGGTACGTACGAGTACTCCTACCTAGACTGTTTCTTGTTCTACGTGCGTGTGTACTCGAATAAGTGCCCTGTACTACGACCTCTGTATCAATATTCTGTACACTATACAGTACAGGACACTTCATAAGAAACAGGCTGGTGAGAAAAACAAGCTGATGTTTGGAGGAAAATAAGAAATTCGAGAGCCTTTGTCTTGAAATTATTGTAGAAAGTACTCTACCTCTACTAAGAAATCTAGCCTGGGCCAGCTTTTCTGTTTCTCACTATTAAATAGGCGTCCTGGGTACTGCTGTACCCTGCTACGACAAAAATGGTGGCTGTTGGAAATATCTCCGTCCACCTCCACAGACCCATCGCTCGCCGTTTGAACTCTGCACTGCTACTGTGCACTGTAAAAACGTACTGTCTGTATCCGCTGTCGAGAAACAGAGATGTCTGAGGGGGCGTGTGCTATCTTGGCGTGTTACCCGGTACATTCCAGGCATATCCCGACACGGCGGTTTGGTGAGGTTTGGTTTTCTTATTATATGATACCTGTGTCGCGTATACTACAGCAGTAGCAAAAGACAACTACATAATACATGAATAAGAAACAGGCTAATAAGAAAGCCAGGCTGATATTTCGAGGAGGATAAGAGATTCGGGAGTCGTTATCGTGAAATTGGTGTAGAAAGCATTTTCTCTCGAATAAGAAATCCAGCCTGGACCAGACTTCCTGTTTCGTATTACTGAAGGTGTCCTGTACAAACTACAGCCAGTTACAAGTACACATGTGAAACGTGAACATGTGAATTGCTGTTCGTATCATACGCATACACACTCGTACGTATTCAATTGGACTCCCTGTGCCCTGCAGATTATGGCATTTGGTGCCAATGATAGCAATCCCCTATAAACGTGAGGTCATCAACAACATCAACGCATCAACACACTATGGGGCTACAGAAGCAGAGCATTTCTTCTGTGGGCTGGTGTGCTGTGTCCACGTCAGTTGGCATCGCCGTGTACCCATGCACCCACTACTGCTGTGATCACTGCCCATTGCCCATATCCTGCCCTCGCCCAAAAACGCGGCACAACTTCTGCAGTACTATGGCCTGTACCATCACTGCTGTAGACATCCGACATCAGTGTTTACGAGTACGGCTGTGTATTTTGGAATGTCTGGCTGACAGGATGACAAGTCACCAGCCGTATCAAAGGTGGTGGAGAGTGTCTCCAACTGGAGGAGAGGGCGAGCTTGTCGCCTACTCTCAGCCCCGAGCAAAGAAGATCAAGACTCGTTAACCACAACAAACTTTCAAACTTGGACCAAAATGTTTCAAACAGAGAGCTACTCGTGAGCACTTTGTCTGGAAATGTAAGAACTTTTTGTATATTATATTAATGATAAAGTGGTTCTTATATTTTCGTACATTATGATGCGTACGAGTACGAGCCAAGAAGTCTTGGTCATGCAGTAGACACCGCGAACAACGAGCAACACAACACCCCCTGGTAAATGCTTCCCCGAGCCGATTACGTCCAAGACAAGGTGACAACGTCACACACACAACGGCAACGGTTCACGTTTGCACTGCTGTCCCCGCTGTAAAAAAACTCGGCTTCGAGGCTCGTCAGGGTGTGTGTGCGTATTGCGATGTTTGGAGTCTTCTCTTCGTGTTTGATAGGGTATCATCACACAGAAAATGGGGGACGAAACAAAACGCAGGTCGTCCTTGTTGCGGCAGCAGCAGCAGCAGCAGTGCGACACGGCATGTGCTACCCAGCAAGCTCACCTCGGCGGAAGCGAAGACCAGAACCCACAGACACAAAGCGCCAGGCCACATGCTGACCAGGGTATACACACTGTTGTCGCTGTTGCTGTGTGCTCTCGTGCTCTCGCGATTTTGAGTTTTGAGAGGCAGGATTTTCACAAAGTAGACATTTTCGAGCTGTCTGTGCGTTCACATCTTCCACCTGCTGGTCGTACGACGCGTCTCCCGTCTCCCCTGCCTGGTGCTCAACTGCTCAACTACATACGTACGTCGTACTCTGTATTTTTAAGTAATAAATCCTTCCCTCAAAAATAAAAATTCAACCCTCCTGTAAAATTTTCAGAGAATTTTCCGCGAAGTTTCTCCTCGTCCCGAGCATGTCAAAATGTTCCACAAGCTACTCTTACGTTTTACCGATGCTCGGACACATGATAGAGCACCGATTCTCATTTATTATTTCATGATCTATGCAGCACGTAAATCTTTCAAGGCAGATCTCTACGTATTCCCTCGATATGTTGTTATGATCTACTGTAACTGTTGTAATACAATGTTGCAGGGTGGGGGCCCGTAGTATAAGCTTAATCTCATTTTGTATCCTAGACCATATAACATAATCAATACATATTCGTATAGGAAAAAAACACACACACACACACACACGCACACACAAGATCGAGGATTTTATCGAAACTCATTTTTGCAAGCTCAGTGGGATACTTCGATCGCGCGAACTACGACGGGTTTGCATGGTCGACAAACAGCAGACATCAAGACAGGCACATCAGACAGATCATCCACAGATGGATCATGTAGATCAGCTACCGTACAGGCAGTAGTTCATGTGCCTGCCTTTCTTTTGAGAGGTTGTAAGGATCTGATGCATTTAGTACAGAACCAACTCAGGAATTAGGCGCTACATGAGCTTGTACTGTCCTGCAGCGCCGATAAATGGCATTGGCCTGCTTTTCCCTATTTTCCTATTGCTTAGGGTTGTTTGGTGATGGTGCTCGGATGGTTGCATACTGAAATACGTATATAGATACGGCCTAACTGCTACTCGTACTGCTGTGGCGTCTCTTTTGCCGACCGGTCTTGTGTGTTCGTCCGTCCATTTGCCTGTCCGATCAAATTACTCAAGTGCATTCATGATACTCGCCCGCCACACAATACCAGGTGTTTCTTCCATAACAACACACAGCAGTAGTACAGGACACATAAAAAAAAGAAAGCGAGCAATGAACGAGGAAGGCTTGAGGTCAAAAAGGAAATCATAAATTCGGGAGTCTTCGCACTGGAATTAGTGTAGAACGCACTCATTCTCAAAACAAGAAATTCAGCCTGATGCGCCAGATTTCCGGTTTCTTATTAGGTATCCTGTACGGTGTATAACAGGTTACCTGGTAGTTATCAATACCGTTACCTACGAGTGACTGCGAAGTCTAGAGTCAAAGCTACGACAGCAGCAGTAACCTTCCATTCCCGGGTTCAACAACGCCCTTCCTCGTCGATGGTACTTGCATAGATCATCGCCGGTCGAACACCATCACAATTTAACATAGGTAGCAGCACGGCAATAAATATGGTTGATAACTAACGAACATTGTGCGTAGCGTCTGCGCCCTTCGAGCCTCCGAGCACACACCCCGAAGAGTCACACCCACGCGTAAACGGTTGGGCCAATGCATGTACATTTTGAAAGGCATGGGTTTACAGCTTGTCGATGGACACCGGTCGGTGCATGCCTCCGATCCTTCATGATGCCTCTCTTCATGGTGCTCCTCTTCAAGAGTTTTACTATCTATCGCGTTGCACGCAAACGTCTAAGTCAAACTTGCCTCCATGGTTGTACACCTATTAAAAACATACAATTCGTATCAGTTCAGTGACAGCTTCGACACTATATACTTCGTACAGCAGAAATAGCTATCAGTTCGTAATCATCTTCAACACTTTATACTTCGCACAGCAGTACTCTACTGTGTGATTGTTGTCCTATACTAACTATACGCTTATCTTCCATGCTCGGGATGTTTTTTCACCCCGCCCCCCCCGTTCCGTAACGCCGTCTGTATCCCCACTGGCGGACAGCGGTGTTAAGCGGAGGCGCGTCTCGTTTGCGTTACGTTAACGCCAGTCAGTAAAAACTGACGGGAGACCGGTCTTGTGGGGCGTAAAGGTCTATCTTCGCACATATACATATATACTAGTGCAGGAGAGGTCAGTCAAGGGGTCAAACTGCGTCTCGTAGCTTCTTCGCTGCCAATTCTAACCAAGAAGAGCTGCCAAGCACGGGCGAAAGGCACTAGAATTCCCGCCCCCACTCCCTTGAGTACGGCATCAGCCCTAACTAACTTTCTCGCATGTCTAAATCAGGGAGGTGCGTCGACTCACAGGGGACACCCCCAAAAATCCCCTGAATATCACTCTCCTCTTCTACACCAGGAAATCTACCATTTATGCTATCAACGCCACTGGTGCTGTGCTCTGTAGCCAGAGTCCCTGCTCCTCCAACGAGCTCATGCCCCTCGCGTACCTCCGGCAGCTCCAACCGCGGTCTCTTCTGCCCGCTGACCACCAACCCCCCCTGCCCCGGGCAGCACACCTCCGACAACCGAACACACTGCTCTTGTTCTACCCCAACGCCTTGCCTATCGACTACCATATCGCAAGCCGAAACGCCACCTTCTCCACCGGCACCGCCAGTAGTGCCGCTCCTCACTCGCTCATCACGGCCGCTCGCTTCGCAACCCCTATCTACAGACGCCTCTTCCGCACAGCGCTCTGGGCAGGTGGTCGCCGGAAAGAGCGCCGCCACTGCTCCCCCCCCCCCCAACACCCCCACCGCCTCCACCGCCTCCACCGCCGCCACCCCCACCACGTCTGGAGCATAGCGGTTCGGACACGCGGTCGACGAAAATAGCTCCCCCACCGCCTCTCCCCCTGTCAATGTCGTCGCCACCGCTGCCTCCGCCGCTGCGGTCGCTGCCGCCACGCCCCCCACCTCTTCTGTACGGCGGTCTGGGCACGTGGTCACCGGGAATATGGCCTCCACTACCCCCTCTCCGCCCCCCCCCGCCGCCACCGCCGCCGCCGCTGCTTCGACCGCGTCCGCTGCTGCCCCTGGCTCCGGCCCTGGCTCCGCTTCCTTCACCTGGCCGACATTGGCATCCATCACCCCCACCGCACCGCATTCGGCAGACCCAACTTCCTCCGCGTTTATCGCGTCCACGCCACCGTTGACATCCGCGGCCGTGCCATTCTCCGCAAGGTGTTCGGGAGGGGGAAGGAAGGGGCTGTACTGCAAGGGGGGAGGGGGTGAACCGATGGAAGAACCGTGTCTGTCGCCAGCAGAGCCACCGCCAGCGTCACCAGCAGGTTCACCAGCAACGCAGTCTAGATGACCCATCGGAAGATCAACACCCCCGCCGCGCTGATCGCCCCCGCTAGTCATGCCGAACCCCGCACCCCCTGCGGTGGGGTTGTCGATGCCGCCGGCGCTGAAGCAACTGTCTCCGGCGTTGATGCTGTCGCCGATGCGGTGGCGGATACTGGCACCGATACCATCACCAACACCGCCATCGCTAGCGCAGGAGACCGCCGGGGCCAGAGTGGTGGCCGCGGCCGCAGCGGCAGCGCTAGCAGCGGCAGTGGCGTTAGCAGTAGCAATAGAAGTATTAGCAGCATCAGTAGCAGCAGCGCTAGCAGCAGCGTTAGCAGCAGCAGCAGCATTTGCAGAGGCAGCATTTGCCGCAGCTGCACTAGAAGCAGCAGCGGTGGCGGCGGCGGCGGCGGCGGCTTCTGCGGAGGCGGGGGCAACACTCGCCGCCAAAAAACCGGCCTGTTCGTAGGCGCGCACGTCAGCCATGACCACTGGCGGATGCTCGAGGGCAGGGCTATGGTTCGAAGCCCCTGTCGCGGTGACCTGAGGAGGAAGGGGAGGAGGCGGTGGTATCCAGTACCATGTTTATAACTTCGCACAGCTTCGACAAGATATTTGATAGTCCACACCAATTCCTTTACATCCTTATTCCGAGAAAATTATCAGGCGGGTCATGGGTGAGGGTATAGGGTTAAAGCATTTCAAGTATATGAGTAAACAAATTCGTCGAAGGTGGGTCAAGGTCTTTGCCATCCTCGCGGTAGCGACGGTGGCGACAATACTTTAGAGCGAGAGCGGACCAGCAAAACGGCCGTGGGTCCATCCAACGAAACCCGTTCCAGTCGTGGCAGCAGCCGCAGCAGTGGGAGGAGGAAGATACATCTAGCCAGTGACAGATCGTCGCGATCTGAGGGTTAGCCAGTAGTGTCTATTATGACTTGGCCCCGCCTCGAAAAACCGGTTGATAGTCCACGTTAACGCCTCGTTATATTTTCATTCCGAGAAATTTCCTAGGCGGTCGCGGTCAGGGTCAGGGTTTAACAGCCAAGCATATTCCAACCATTTCGTCGGAGCTGCGCCAATGCCTTTACAGCCCTTACACCCAACACCAGCATCAAGCCCCACCTGCGGAGGGTTCAAGCCAAGGGTCATTTCATGCCCAGCGTTGGAGTGTCCGTTGTCTTGTTGGTGGTGGTGATGGTGATGGTGTTGGTGGTGGTGGGGATGGTAAGATTGTTCAATCTCTCCGTTGCTCGTCAAAGCAGCCACGGCGGCCGTTACGTGGTGGGTCCCGTTAGCTACCCCCGGAGCCACGTTAAAACCCGCCGCCTGGTTGGTAAGGCAGGTTACGGACGTAAGCAAGAACGCGGCCGATAAAACGTAAAGGAAGAGGGGAGGGGAGAGGAGGGGAGGGGAGGGGAGAGGAGCGGAGCGGAGGGGAGCGGAGGGGAGGGAAGGGGGGCAGGACGTAGGAAGGGGTTATAATTGTTGGAGCGCTCATTTTCAGCCTACATTTGCGTTTCCTCTCCCACTTTTTCTTTTCCCGCATACAGCGCAGAACAAACAACGAGTTTGCCTCTTGCCTTCCCCAGTTAGCAATCGATAAAGGCCGATCTGGACCCAACAGCATGATCGATGTTGATCATTTCCGGGTACACGCATTCGTCGTCAGAAGGGACCCCGAGGCGCAGACAACAAACAAGAAACACACAGGGGGAGGGTAAAGAGCGGTGCACACTGGAGAGTGCACGTTTCTGCTCACTGCTCACTATACCCAGAGTGTTCGACGTTGAAGCTCTCTCTACACGTTGTCGAATGTCAAAACACAATACAAACACCAACTACATCGTGGGCAATCAACCCATTCGCGGGAAATATGTTTCCCGTTTTCTCGTTTGCCTTCCAGGCGTGAGCACAGGAGCCCCATGGGTGTTACATCAGGAGGACAGGCGGGTATCGTGTAAACTGCTCGCAAGTGTACGTGCTGCGCTCCTAAGGACCATTTGTAACGCCAAAAACAGAGATGGCAACAAATCTCACCTCTTTTGTCTACTACGATAAATATAAAAAACATCGGAAAATAAGCTAACGATAACGAAGCGCAGCAACTGCAATGCCAATTACTAAACGTCATTTTCCAAAAAAAATGCCAGAGGGGTAAGGAAACAAACCATAAACCCAACCGTTCGGCCAGATTATGGGGAGAAATACGTGTACACGCGGCAAAAAACAATGGCGGATTGTTTGCCACTTTTTCGCCAATTAGAAACGGTCCTAGGGAGCGGGCAGGACACACGAATGAAACTGGCCCGAACTTTCTTCTCACCTGCTGTCCCTGCGGATGGTGCTGCTGTTGTTGCTGCTGCTGTTGTTGCTGTTGTTGCTGCTGCTGTTGTTGCTGCTGTTGTTGCTGCTGTTGCTGCTGTAGCTGCTTCTCCTGCTGCTGCTTCTCCTTCTCCTTCTGCTGCTCTTTCTGCTGATCTTCCGTCTGCTGCGTAGGAGAGCCGCTAGAGTCACCGTCCACCCGTCGCAAGCGCTTGGTCATCTTATGGACGTGGGTGCTGTTCAGCACGGCTGCCATGAACGCTTCCGGCTCGCCGCTCGAAATCGACTGCCGGGGTGGGGTGTGCGTGAGCGCGGGCGTGAATACCCAGCACGAACATAATGGTGCGACAAAAATGGCAAAAAAACTGCGACAAAAATGGCATAATGCTGCAACAAAAATGGCAGAAAGCTGTAACAAATATGGGATTTAAAACAAAATTGACCATTTTCTCAGTTGAGGAGCCCCGCCTGTCAATCACGTCAGGGCCTAAACGCCCCCCCCCCCCTACAGTACGGGCCCGCCGGCAAGAAGCACCTACTCCGAGCTTGGCTTGAAATCATCGCGTGACGCGTCACACCTGCCTTGCCTGACCTTAAACATACTAGCCGACTATATGATTTAGTGTGTGGCAACTGCCTTGCCTATCCTTAAAACCACTAGCCGACTATATTATTTAGTGCGTGACACCTGCCTTGGCTAACCTTAAACACACTAGTCGACCACATAATTTAGTGTAGCGCTCGCCGCTGAGCGTGAAATCTTAATAAAAATGACTGAGCGTCCCCCGTCCCCTGTAAAGAGAGTCTGCCGTTCTTATCATAGTGGGATGTTTCATACTCGCGGGTCTAAATATTTACCGCCGCATGGCTCTTTTCGATGGTAATTCCCACATCGTATACCAATAGAGCCGGAGCATATTGTATACATATATCGTCGTCTACATCGACGTGCGTGTGTCGAGCTTAACATATTGATAATGGAAAAATGGCGAAACGAATATCGAAACCTTGAATGCGCCGCCCCTCCCGGGTCGTTATCGCAGATCCCACTTCCAAGCCAAAACCGCTACCCTTCATCGTGTCATATATCGTGTATATAGATCCAACTCAAAATCGAAACCGCAACCGTCCACCGTCATACCAGTGTACTGTAGACCCCACGTTTCCGAGTTGACCCTTTCCAGGATGTATGCTCGCATACATAGTGCAGGAACAACTCAAAACACGCTATTTGGGGTTTTGTACTGCGTTGTAAAGGCGGTTTCTCTGTGTTTGAAACCGCCATCAGTAGTGAAGGCAGCCTGAGAGAGAGACGAATCCCCTCTGTCTTTTCACTCTATCCGAACCAATAGTTAGCGCCAACTACTGCATGTTTTACTATTATAGTGCAGCGAAGACAGGGCTCACATCGCATATCTTGTGAAATACGTTAAAGCCGAGAGCGACCAGGTCCCTCCGCTTCCTCTGCTTGAGAGAAGAAAACGCCCTCCTCTTGTAGACGCTGTT
The DNA here is from genome assembly GCA_008828725.1 of Saccharina japonica. Lineage (NCBI taxonomy): Eukaryota > Phaeophyceae > Laminariales > Laminariaceae > Saccharina > Saccharina japonica. The sequence continues at coordinate 6,267 of MEHQ01000128.1, read as the reverse complement.
GGGCTTGATGTACACGGCGGCCCAGTGCTAAACAAAAAAAACGAAGCGGATGCAAGAACAAAGCACAAGTAAGCGAGAAAGCACAGCAACTACAGAACATAAAGCGGGCGAAGAAAGTCAAGACAGTAGACAGAGTGGAGACAGTAAAGAGAGTAAAGACTCGACCTGCTGCGTCCCGGCATTGTAGATAACGTCTATGACGACTACGTCCATGCATGACATGAGTTCCCCCCCTCCCCTCCACGAGCTCCGTCTCGAAAGGGATGCGTGGTTACCGGCCAAATGACTGAGGCGAGCCGAACATAATTACGCCCCTCCCCTCCCCGAGATTGTTTTTTTTGGCGGTCACCCCGGCTGGCGGTCCGAGTAAGATCATTAGTGCTTGGTGGAGAACCTTAACTCCGCACAAGGAGAATGATTGTATCACGTAGTGTGTAGGTGGTAAGGCACCAACGAGGCAGATACAAAGTATACCCATTGCGGCCTCTGGAAGTGGCTACACCAGAAATCATATCAATTCATTGGAGGCTGTCGTCCATAAGGAAGTCCGCCTCGCAAGCGGTTCCTAGTAGGATGTAGCTCACGCTTCATGCGACACGGCGCTTGGCTTGGTGCAAACAATGTCTGCTTGTCACACCTCCCCCCCGAGCCCCCCCACCCCGCCATCTACCCCCGCCGAACGTGCTAGAAAAGATTTGGGCACGTCAAGACCATAGGTTTTAAGTGCATGCGGGCGGGCAGTCAAAGAAAAAAACCGCGGTCCCCTAGCCTGTGTCCCCCCCCACCCCTACCCCTCCCCACTCCTCTACGACCCCCCACCCACGCACCTTGTGCTCCATCAGCTTGTGCATGCCAATCGACTCCGGCGTGCCATCGTCCACCAACACCTTCCCCCTCCGCGCCATCACTTTTGTAACGGCCTCTTTCTCCGGCATCGCAGCAGCTATCACTTGCCCAGGAGCTACCCCTCCATTCTCCATCGCTGTCCCGACCCCCCCTTCCCCTCCCTGGCTGTGGCCAACACCTGTCTCTACAACTCCCCTCGCCTGCTGCACCTCTTCCACGCGAATACCGCAACAGTTTCCCTCAAACCCACCATCTGCTGGTAAGCCGCATATCATGGGAGGGGGTGGGTGTATATGCCCCCCTACCGGGGACGATACACACAAATCCCCTGCCGCAGACATGCCGGGGATGTGGTGTTGGAGAGGCTGGTGGTGCTGGTGGGGTCCTTGAGGGTGAAGTGGTGCCTCGGGAAACGCTGTATGCCATACATTTCCATCCGGGTTTCCAAGTGGAAATGGCGGGTTTGCGATGTGGAGCGTGAGGCTGTTGTCGGCGGGAAGAGGGGCGGCACTTTCTCCCCCGCCAGTGTCTAATATGGTTCCAAGAGGACCGGGGGTCCCAGGGGGTCCAGGCACCTGGATAGAGGAGCTAGGCAAGAGTGACACAGAGCGTTTGCGCCGTCAGAGAGAGGGATGGGGTAGAGTAGGTAGGGAGAGAGGGAAATGTGGAGAGAGCAAGACATACAGGGAGGGAGGAAGAGGCAGAGGGGTTGGAGGGGTGAGTGAGTGGGTGGGCGGCTGAGTAGGTGGGTGGGTAGGGTGGTTGGGTGGGTGACCGGGGGGGGGCAGCAGGGTGCGCTGGAAAACACGAAAACATATAACGAGCAGCGTGTTTGGGATGAAAGGCGGGCCGTTCAGATGCAGTCTCTACCCTCCACTTTCAATGGTAGGTGGTGAGGGGTGCGGGTGCGCGGGACCGGGGCGATGGTGGCGGCGATCGGGGCAGGAGGGGCACTAGAGGCACTAGGGGCAGTAACCCACCATGAACCCTTGCGGGACTCAACAGGAACCAAGTGAAAGTGAAAAGACAAAATATGACGAAAGCAGCTTCGGCCACTGCTTGATCGGGAGGTGGGAAACTTGGCGTCTCAACAACATTGCTATTCACAAGGCGTGCAACACCGGCGACGGGCCCAGCGAGATATTTTCTCGTACCCGTCGCACGCTCACATTCCTAGGCGGTTGAACACACCAAACTTTACCAGATAACTTGTCTCAATCTCTGAACCCCCAAAGGTCCAAGGTTTGGCGCGGAGGACAGCAACACCCACATTCTATAAATATGTGCACCAGTAGTACAAATACATGTTTGGACGAGGGATGGCAGAAGATACACGGCGGCGCTTTTTCACATTTTAACGACCCAGCACGCACATCATACATATGTATCGTACCGGTACTTCGTAACTCTACTCTGCTCTGGGTAGTATAGATACGACCTTTAACCGACTTCTCCGTAGATACCTGGTGCTGCACAGTACATGCATCGTGGATACCATGCTCCCGTCTGGCACTCTACCGCTCTGCAGTGCTCGTATCCCCAACACACTGATTCGATCGGAAGAGAGAAGCTGGACTAGAGGTCGTACGAGTACTCGTACTCGTATCATAGGTGTCTTGAGTTTCTTTCACTACACAAGCAGCTGACCGCTCGTATACATATCACGTTACTGCCTGGCGCCACCGCTCAGCACCACGACCCGAGCGCGCGTCCGAAGCAAGCCACTACGAGGGCAGAAGCCTTGCTTTGGAAGGAACCTTCCCGGAGACACGTGTATATGGATTGCCACAAGCAGTCGTATCGATTGCCCCGCCTGGTGCCTGGGACAAACCTATGAAACCGTCCGCAACACACTCTAATGGGATGGGTTTTCGAGCCGTTTTTCTGCACAACGACCGCGGGACACACACTGGTGGCTCTGGGAATATCTCGTCGAGACCGTCCCATTGACGCACCGCCCGCCACTACGAGGGCAGAAGCCTTGCTTTGGAAGGAACCTTCCCGGAGACACGTGTATATGGATTGCCACAAGTACCAGTAGTCGTATCGATTGCCCCGCCTGGTGCCTGGGACAAACCTATGAAACCGTCCGCAACACACTCTAATGGGATGGGTTTTCGAGCCGTTTTTCTGCACAACGACCGCGGGACACACACTGGTGGCTCTGGGAATATCTCGTCGAGACCGTCCCATTGACGCACCGCTCGGCGTTTGCACTCTCCCCGTTGCCAAGAACTTGAGCATGGGAATTCGCCTACCTGGTACGCTCGTACACGGGAGGTGTGTACAGCAGCAGTACCTTATCTTGGTCCTCGCACAATGCGATGATTACACCAGCTACATGAGAATAGAGCCATCAAATACGTACGTAGGAGAAAGAGCGATGTTGGCGGGATCGACAGAGCCACACAAGAGCCGAGGGCCCGCGAAGGAAAGTACTCGCTCACCATGCTTGTTGGACGTAGCCAGCAGGGGAAACCTCTGTGGCAGCGAGGGAACCCGGGTGATGATGCGCCGAGCAGATGTGAGTGGAAGCAGCCTGTTGCGTGATGATGTTGCCGGCGCTGCTGGTGTTGTAGTTGACGTCGTGGTTGTCTTGAGCGGCGACATGTTGGCCTACCATGGGAAACGCTTCTCTCGAGACCTCGCCTTCTGGCTCGGCCCCTTCCGATACTCCCACCGACCCTTCCATTGGACGGCGCAGCCACATGTGGCTGGCGTCACAGGGGAAGGCGGACAGAGGCCCAACTATCACCAAGCCTCTTCAGAGTGTCAGTGTGCGGCGGAATTAGCATTTTTGAACTTCTGTGGGTTTGCATACCACATACGTGGCCATAACACTAAGGGGATGTACGACATACTGCTCTCACGAAACCCGCCCCGCTGTGGGGCCATGAGAGCAGACCTGTCCACTCTGTGCCTGGTACTGCAGTGTGCATTGTGTGCCGTGCGTTATTGTGCTGTGTACAACCGTTCGGAAGCTTCGGCTGCTAGCCGTCCGCCGATGCCGCGGCAAACCATGCGGCGAAGGTTCACGAGGACCGCAGTTGGCAAGTCCCTCTTCGCCCTCACCATGGCTGCTCGCCTCGGCCCCTCCTCTTCCTCCTCCGCTTCCCTCTCAACTGGGCCTTGCCTTCGCCCACTTTGCATGATCCCCGCGACCTCGACCCGAGCCCCGAGGAGACTGACCGCAACCCAACCACACGCCAGCGCTACAAAGCCGTCGCCGACCAGGGCCAGGCGGAGGGCTCGGCCAGCATGGCACGGCTGCAGCAGCAGCGAGGCACCAGCACCCACACGGGGCTGCCGTAACAGCAGGGCACAAGGATTCGGCAGCAGCAGCAGCAGCAGTGGTACACGTAGCCCCGAAAATACGTTTCTCGCTGCAAGCAACAACGGTGCTGCGTCTACCGGAGAAGGTAGCCCCCCGGGCGAGCCAGGGCGATCGGTCTCTCCCAGTACACCGCCCCTGACCCACGAGCAGCTGCCGGAGGAGAGCATCTATCTGCTGGACGGGACTTCGATGCTGTTCAGGGCGTTCTACGGGCGCGGTGCTGGAGGGTGAGTGCTATTGGTACATGCATTGTTACCCCTTGTTACCCCTTGCAATAGCTCTCGTACCTTCCAACCAACTACTGCTGGTAGTCTACTTGTATGGTAGCAGTTGCTGCTACGCGTACAGCAATAGTTTGTGCTATCGGATATAGCATGATAAGTACGTACAGCGTCGCTAGTATTAATAGATGACGGGTGATCCTATCTATATACGAGTAGCAGCTGCTGACAGCAGCAAGCGTGATAACAGGCGCACGATGTGGTAACAGGCGCGCACGATGAGCTTTCGGGGACAATCGTACAATATTACGTAGTCCCAGGTAGACAGCAGTAATACGAGCTTTGAGTGCCAAAGGCCAAAGGTCTTGTTTGGTAAGGTATGCACTTTGGAGTCCCCGGGTAACCTAACCGGTCGCAACCTACAAACCGGGTACGAGTACGTTACCTTTAGGGTTGTGTATCAACAAAAAAACGGGGTTGATATGATACTTGATATTTTGGGCGGAATCGGCGTGATATTATCATGATATGTTGATATATATCAACATAATAATATCATGATACATCGATATATCAGGTTATCATGATATGTTGATATTTTTGGAAGGTTTCAAACAACGCAACAGCGCCCCGATGAGTTGAAATTTCACGACGAGTCAAATCACTGCACATGGGCAGGCATGCGCACGTCCGTAGCAGTGAGAGTACGTGTTCAATTGGTAACAATCCCTCTGAAATAACTTAGTTTGCTGCAGCCTGTATCAGGTATCAGAGACAGCAACATATCTACGCAAATAAATGCACACTCGCACCCGTGTGTGTGTGGTTGTACGCCTCTTCTAGGTAGTTTATTTGGTCGTTTTGTCGACGCACGCCATATGGATGCGGCCGACTGACAAACTCTGCACGGCACGAGTAGTATCACACAGACCCAGCCCACTATAAGTAGACACGTAAAACCCATGGTGTCTACAACGGTGTACATATGTACAACCCTGTACCTTATCCTTCCATTTGCATCCGATAATTCATCCCCTCCGGGTCCCTGCAAGCGGACTTTTACTTGGCACTTGGCGCCCTACACCATTATCTACCAGATTCATGTTTCATGCTTTCGTGCAGGACACGATGTCTGCTACCCGCTCCCCACCCAGGCGTTCCGGTGCTTCGTGACCACGCGTCCGCCTACTGAGAATACACGCTCGGACGCAGCAGAGACGTGTGGCGTGTGACCCTCGGCGTGCGCCGTATATCTACCACCTATCCGCTACTTGGTTGGCCGCCACAAAATGGCGTTACATGACGCAAACGCCTCTTTTTGTGTCTGAAAATATCAACTTATCACGAAATTTCACTTGATTTGATATATCATGATAAGTTGATATATATCAACTTATCAGCGTTGTGTTGATGCGATACTTGATATTATATCAACTCAACTTATATCAACATATCACGCGTGATATTTTCGTTGATACACAACCCTAGTTACCTTTATATCAGCCGCGTGCAGGGCAGATGCACGCCGGTCCCAGTGACGTAATTTCAGGCAGGCCATGGCCCAAGGCGGACTACTCGCGAGCAAAGATGTCTGTTGCGGTCAAGAGTGAAGTTTGTGAGCGTCAAGGCTGTCTGTGACGTAATTCCGGGGAGGCCATGGCAAGGCGGAGTACTCGACACCAGAGCACGAACGAAAAAGCTGAAATGGTGCAGACAGGAAAAACGGGGGAAACACATAAATAATGCCGTACGAGCTGGGCTGGCCAAAATGGCCTTTTTACTCGCCGGCGGTTTCTCAATCATTTCGAAATATTACGTCGAAAGTTAGTAGCTGTGTGTTCCTGAGACTACAGCGCATTTGCCGAC
>MEHQ01000831.1:16516-38720 GCA_008828725.1 Saccharina japonica | reverse complement strand
TGTCTTGGGGCATATATATAATATTTGGTGCTGGTGCGTGTGTTGACCTAATGAAAAGCGAATTTGAATTTTATTTTTTTCCAAATTGAATTTATTTTATACTCGTTAATTCGGGGCCCTTAGGCCGTTTCCTATGCGGTTCGATTTTTGAGCTTCAGATTATGGTCGATCGATTTTTCAGCGACCTCATAGTTCGAAAATCGAAACAGTCTTCTATGCGAAAAACACGGATTTTGTATCTGTATCATACGACTCATCAGTACGTGCAGATATTTGAGCAAACGGCAAGACCAACTGCTGTTGTTGTGGTCTGGCGCCGCGAAGAGACGCGCCGAGTGCGCTGTACTGGGCGTAGAACCCAAGCGTCCGGAGCCACGCTGGCTGCCTCTGGTCTGGCGCGACGCGCCGAGTGCACTCGAGTCGACCTGTCTTGGTATTTATTTTGTTTTTACACAACGAGCATCGACGTTCCGAGCGTTGACGCTGTAAGCTCTAAACAACTACTGTACACGCTGTACTCTGCTGCTGCTGCTGTGAATTACGAGACGAGAGGCGCGCGCCGAGTGCGCTTCCCTTCGTCTCTAGGCCCGAGCCCGCGCCAGCCGACTGTAGTTTGGCGACGGAGAGGCCCACCGATCGTCGGCTGCGCTGTCGGGCGCGAAGCAACGTCGCTGTGTCACCATCCAACTCATCGATTGCTGCTGCTGCTKCTTGCTTGCTGCACTGGATAACATCTGAATTTAGAGACCTGCCATTTTTCGATTTGAAAATCTGATGACCCAAGGTCGTTTGGCCCAAAATCTGACGACTTGGGTCATCGGATTTCGAATCAAAATTCAGAAAAATTTCCGGTCAGATTTTGCATAATTCGGACTTGCATGGACTGGTGCTTTCGTTTTTGGATTCGAAAAACTACAATCTGAAAAGCCTCGAAATCGAAACCATGACAATAGGAAACACGAGCCTTAATACGCGACCAAGTTTTGGATTTCAGATTCTGACAAGTCTGGCAACACGATCCTATTACTTGTTAATGGCGTAGACCTTTACGCAACGATACATTATTGATTGTAGGACAAAGTATGGAAATCGGGGAATATTTTATTATATACCTTTTAGTGTGGTCGACCAATTAAATTCAAAAAAAAAAAAACGCCTGATTTTTTCGAGACAAAGCTCGTAAGGGTCGGGGCGGGGACGGGGTTGGGGTTAGGGTTAGGGTTAGGGTTAGGGTCTAAAGTAGTGTTTTCGGCGTTTTTCTCATTATTCGGTCTCATAACACTGGAACCACACGCGGGCCACAACCAAGTCCCCGATTTCTATACTGTATCCTATATAATAATTCAGAATTGCGGTAAAGGCGACTCCGACATGCCGTCCAGGGGTGATACTCTAATATATTTACTGCTGTTATTACACTATGATACTCTGTTTACTTCGTATATATTAAAAAAAAAAAAAAACAACAGCTGTGAGATCGAGGATTTCGTCGAAACTCACCCAAAATCCTAATCTTTGGTGCTGGTGCGTGTGTTGACCAATGAAAAGCGGATTTGAATATTTTTTTTTTCCAAATTGTTTTTTTTCTTCATCGTTAAAACGGGCCCTAAATATGTATGAGTTCGACCAATTGAATGGTTGAAACTCAACTTTAACTTTGGAAGCCGCGTGATGCGTGATGCGTGATACGTCAGACACGTGGGTCAAGCCTGGGGTGTCGCAAGCTGAAAAGGGAAAAGGGAGAACACAGGCAGCAGGCGTTCGTTCCTCGTCTACTGCTGTCTGGTGCGTAGCCACCGGGCAAGGACGAAGAAGATAAACGAGTTCATACGTAGAAGCTCGTAAAGAAAAAGTAAGGTCATAAAACCACCGGCCACCGACCAGCCCGAACGAGTGTAGAGTTCGTTCGTAGCTCTGTACGATATTCCACATCCCACACTAAATCCGAGTAGTTAATCCCAAAAACGTGGGTGCTGTGCATACTACTCTGTACTCGTAGCTCTGTACGATATTCCACATCCCACACTAAATCCGAGTAGTTAATCCCAAAAACGTGGGTGCTGTTGCATACTACTCTGTACTCGTACATACTACTCCTTGTACTGCCGCTGTATGTACGTACGTAGGTCGTCGGCGTTTCATTCATACTTGCAATCGCACAATGCATCAGGAATCTGCTCTATGCTGCTGTGATCTCAACATGCGCGTCTGGTTCTCCCAACGGACAATGGACCCTACTGGCCTAGCCGCCTCTGTACCAGGTACTGCTGGTGGTTGGGTGGCATCCACGAGTGAGCGAATTGTACCGCACATCGCGAGTCGTTCGTAGGCTATTCCCAGTTGCCACTCTGGACGGAAATGTAATGAACGTTCTGGTATAAATATAAAGTTCAAACGGTCCTTACATTCCCGTCCATGGAGCTACGTAGGTACCAGGCAAGACTGGCGACACTCTACTCGTAGAGGTACATTGTTGTTGTTGTTGTTCTTCTTCTTCTCACATGAATTCATCGCCACTACAACGCAGTCCGTGTTCACAGGACAGGCTCCAACTCGGTACCTGGTGCAGAGCACCTGGTACAATACGAGTAGTCGCTGCGTGCGGTATGTGCGAGTCGTCTCGTACTTGCTGCTGCTGCTGCTGCTATGTGTGATACCGGTACTACTGTACTACTATGTAAAAATAAACCTCACAACATTGAAATTCACCTGCGTGTAAAGGTCGATGTCGAAGTCGTCGCCCAGCATTTCCGTAAAATCAATGGCGGCGTCGGCGGCGGTGCCATTAGCAGCACCAGTCAGAGGCACCACCAGGAGCCCCTCCGCCAACGAGGACATCGACGATGCCTCCCCCAGCAGCCGGATGTCCAGCTCCTCGCAATCGGTCGCCGCTATTCTAAAGTCGGTGAGGGAAAGCGTGGAGCTGTTGTCTGTTGTCGAGTCCAGGAACATCAAGGTTCCGTTGACCACGGAGCTAGCCGAGGAGAAAGCCGCGGTGCGGGTGACGGTGAAGTCCCCTATCGTCCCGGAGTCCGACTCGCTCTTCTCTATGGTCGCGATGTCGTCGGGCGCTTTCGTGAGTATCACGACGGTGGTGGTAATTGCCGCGGCTGCGATCAGCACCGAGAGCACGGCGCAGCAGGCGACGCGCGCTCGGGGGTAGCCGCAGCACTGCTTTCCTTCCATCGTGGTAAGCAGCGGCAGTAGTAGTAGAAGTAGTCACGCAAGCACACGCCCTGCCCTGTCTTTCGGCTGCTGTTGTTGTTGTTGTTGTTGTTGGTGGTGGTGGTGGTGTTGGTGTTGGCTGTTGTCCTCCTCTCGTCTACCTCTGCTTCTGCGAAGGGCTAGCCTTTGCTGCTGCTGTGCAGGACGCTGCTGGTGGTTCTTCTGCTGGTGAGGGTTTGTTCCTTGTACTGCTGCAGCTGTGCTGCTGTTTGTAGGAGAGAACTTTTGAACGCACGAATTGCTGAGTAGCAGCAGCTGTAGATAACCGAGAACTTCTTTAGCCTCCTTGTTCTTTCGCTGCACGTTGCCGACTGGGTGATGTGCTGTTGGCTCACGGTGTGTGTCTGCGGTAGGTATGGCACCTCGTGTACCAGCGAAGAACAGATAAAGCTCGAAATTCGGGCTTCGGGTTTATTATGCGGGACATTCGTTGTCGGGAAAATGATGGGCAGATGCAACAGTTGGCCCGAAGTTTCATGTAAATAATTTAAATTTTTCCAAATGTGTGTCCATTTTTGTGGAAACGACAAAAAAAAAAGGATCTGGCACGGACGTGAATTCCAATGAGTTTGTCCCCGACACGAGGGTACCGGTATGCCGATGACTTTGCAGCAATGCTAGGGTACCCCCCGCAGTCCTTCAACCACCTTCGCTAGGTCTGCCACCTGACGGCATCGTCCCAGCGTTACGAGTAGCGAGGCGGACGGATTGGAGTAGTTGAGGTTCTGGGGTGCAGTTTTTTTTTCGGTTTGGATACATACAGCATGGTCCCGACATAGTAACGCCGCCAAATTTGTGTGAAACCCATTGCCAGAATTCTGAAATCGGTGCCCAAACGCGCTCAAAAGTGCTGCGACAGCGATGGAGGAGGTGCTCTATGGAGACTACAATGGCCACATGCGGCCTCTTAGGCTGATGTACTTCTCGCTCGACAGCCGCTGCCTGGTGGCTGACCACCCGGAGAGCGTACAGGAGGAGGTGGAGTCTCACTTCTGTCCACACTGCAATGCGCTGTGCACAACTCCCGAGGCGCAGTCGAATGGCAACAGGTGCGCGCCGCCTGCTTGTGCTTTAGGCTGTACTCGCAGACCTCTGCTGTTGCTGTGTCCACACTGCTGCGTGCCTGATCTCCAGCAAAATGTGTTCGAGTGTTGAAATTTGTGCTTGTAGCTTGTTTCCAACCTTGAACGCTGTCTCCGACCGTCATTATTCGACGTATAATACAACTACTGAACGAACTACTCTGTATATACAGCAGCAGTACCTCGCGTACGAGTACCTGCTGCACCAAAGGCAGGCAGGTGCTCGTGTGCTCGTGTAGAAGAGGGGAAGAGAGGCACGTCATGGCCCCCGCCTATGATATAGACTACTGGTCTACTGGTACGAGTACAGGAGCAGTACCACAGGTAATACGTATCGTGAGGAAGAGAAGTGGGCACACGAAAACCCTACGTATATACACCCATGCGATCTCCTCGTCCGCGCTTTCTCTATTTTGAACGCCCGCCTTGGGTCATCCGCAAACCCAACGAGTACTATTAATAGTATACGTCGGTATCTCGGTCTCAAAACAGCCGTGATGGAGCGACAGCAGCGGTTGGCCATATGATTTGTACTGCAGCAGAGACCCGGGCCGGGCATATACAACAGCAGTACCTCGAAAACCACGAGTGCAAAACTTGGCGCACACCAACCCAGTACGTACATACGTACATACAGAAGGGGTCCCCCAATAAGGCGGTGGTGTGCCAGAGCAATATGACCGCCTTATACGAGAGGGAAGCCGTCTTATTCATTCCAGGTTATGAATGCTATTCCTCAGTCGCGCCAAGCGATTTTGACCGCCTTATATCGGGATACCGCCTTACTCAGACCGCCTTATGGGTGGACCCCCACTGTAGGCAGTAGCGTTTGAAAGCGCTTGGATATAGCTTTATGATAGGTGGTATTATATGTCTCTCGTCACAGAACGAACAAACCCAATATCATCCCCGCTTCACCCATTCAGAACTGAAAAAAAACTATCCCACTCTAAATCCAAGTAGTTTGTCCCCAAATACAAATACGTGGGACCAGTTCTTAAGGTTTTGGGGAGCCCTTTTAAGGGGTATAAGCGGGTATAAGGGATAAAAAGCGACCAAAACAATGACAAAGCTTAAGCTGTGGTGTTTTATCAAAAACCGTCTACAGTAGTACGTAGTACGAGCAGCGTGAGTGCCCAGCAGTTCGTGTAGGGATCATGCTGCGCGTCCGTGTCGTATGTACGACTCGTCGCATTGTAATGTGGACAACCAACTTGTGATCACCCCCCCCCCCCCGAACACGCAGTGACCGTTGCTGCAATCGCCATCTGTTACCGGCAATTTTACCCTTTGCACTCACAAATGTGATAAGGTTAAGGTAAGGGACACAGAGTATCCCTGGCCAGGCCAGCCTTCTTGGACAAGTACTCGTTGGTACTCACGTGTGCTGTTTGTTTGAGAGATAGAAGAAGAGCAGCTTTATTCCTTTTCCCACGATAAAAGACTGAAAGACAGAGTGCTCGGTTTGCCTCGCTCTGGAAGCTCCCTGGTTTCCATCGAAGATACGCCTTCCAAGTACTGCCAATACGATTATTATACCTGTTACCAGGTAATTACCGACGTTTACACATCATTCCAGCAATACCAAACACAAACACCCCCCCCCCACTTGACCCCACTTGACGCCACTGCTATATACACCCCGCCCGCCCGCCCTTCCACGCAGATGCCTCCAGTGCTTGGCGTGCCCCTGCTGCGGCTGCGTCTTGGCCCCGTCCCCGGTTAGCCTGGAGGCCTGTTGCGCACCCCAGCCATCCTCCTCCTCCTCCCCCGGCAGCGCAGGCGGCCGGAGCGCGCCCGAGTACTGCTTGCAGTGCCTCTACTGCCAGTGGACCAGCGAGGCTTCGGGCCTGGTAGCCTCGGAGCCAGCCGCCCTGACGAAAGCGGTGGCGGCGGGAGAGAAATCGCGGAACGGCGATTTGAAGGCCGTCGATGCGCTCCTCGCCGGCATGAAGCGGATGGAAGATTTGCGGGCGACTGGAGGTGGAGGGGCGGGAGGAAGGTCGCGTACTGGGAGCGCCGTTAACGGCGGTGGCGGCGGCGGCGGGGTTAGGGGGGCAGGAGGGGAGACCTGGTTGCCGGCGACTCCGGCGAATGCGACGGGCCCTTGGAAGGTGAAGGTTGTTGTTCCTGAGAGTACATGCCTGCTGTGCGGACATACACAGCAGTAGCGCGATGCCGCTGCTACGGTACATGTCGCAGCAAGTGCAGCAGCAAGAGCAAGATAAAACGAAAGCAGCAAGAGAGCAATGCGCCATTAAAAGGTCTTCTTCTGTTACACAGCAGTAGTACGATGCCGCTGCTACCGTACATGGTGCAGCAAAGTGCAGCAGCAAGGGAAAAATAAAACGAAAACAGCAAGAGAAGCAATGCACCTTTTAGAAAGTCTTCCTTCCGTTTATTTATTTTACTCGCGATCTCTTTTTTTTTTTTCCCCTTTTTTGTTTTTGCGTCCCGCGTACTTTTCCCCCCCCCCCAGTGCACAAACAAACGCGGCATTGTTTATTTCGTCACAGATCAACGACACCATGCACCCGCCCTAATATCTATATACACTGCTGTTTTATCGCCGCTCTCTTGCTCCCCCCACACCCCGCGCCGGACAGGTCGCAGACATCGAGCAAGCGGTGTCGCTGAGAAACGAAGCCGTGACGGCCGCCTCCCGCTCCGCCGCGCCCTCGGGCGCATCGACCACAGCGTCGGTTCCCACGGCGGCAGCTGCGGCAGGAGCGGCAGAACGAGAAGCGGAGGCTCCCCCAGCCCCGTGGAGCCCGCGAGGCGACACTGACGGCCCGGACCCTGCCCTGTGGGCCCTCGCGAGCGGACAGGAAACCCCCGGCTTGGCGGAGAGGCTGGAGTCGTGGGGCCGCTCGCGTGGAGGGAGGATGGGAGGCAGCGGCGATGATATCATCACTGCGGGTGCCGGTACCAATGCCGGTGTTGGCGAAGGGTCGGGGTCGAGGCTAGACGCGGGGTCGGCGGCAGAGCGGCCGGAGTGGCCCCGGCGCGTGCGGCTGAGGACGAGGCTCGGCAAGCGCTGCAGGAAGGACCTGGCGGCGGGGCGGGCGGGGATTTTGATCAAGGCTACGTTCAATCCGCTGGAGGGGGACTCCAGCGGAGCCAAGGCAAGATGTCTTCGTGTTTACTTTTGTTATTTTGTTTTAGAAAGATTGTGTATACCCAGTACGTACTGTTTTTTTTTTTCTGTGTGTTACATATGTATATACTTCGTATACTTCGAAGTATCCTGCATGGCTGCATGGGCTCATAGAAACCCCGTGGTACATATGTGCGATCGAAAGACCTGGTAACCTGTGACTGTTTCAAGTCTCTCTTTTTTTTTGTCTGGATCGGACTTTAGTCATTTGCTAATTTTTCACCAAATGTATAATACTGCTTTTGATGAAATTCAGATTCAACCAGGCTACGATTACGTACGTACTCATTTTCGATAAAACTGCTGTGCACAAACGTATGCGAAGTATACGAGCACACTATATAATACATAACACCTGATACCGGTACACTATTAATACTACTACGAGTAATTTCGAACCTGGAGACACGTTTGTTGATGTTCCACAGCAATCGGATTCGTGCATGGTTTCATGCGTTCCCTTCGTTCGTTGCTTGAAAGGTGCGAACGCGCCTCCACGGGTGCAGATGTGCTGATGAACGGATTCGTTTTTTTCGGTGAATATTTTTTTTTTCAGGAGCAAAAAACTCGGGCGAGGGCAATCCGGGCATGTCCTTACAGAGCCCATTGGAAGTAACAGTTACACCAACGTTTTTCAGTAAAAAGTGCTTGAATTTAGTGTGGAATGCTTTTGGCAGTGGTGTCGGGGTTATTAGGCATGGAATAGCATGGTCAAACTCAGCCACGGCGATAGGGTATGGAGGCATTTCTTTATATGGTGCAACTATTTCGTAGACACGATCCTGTGGGAGAAAACCACAGGTCCGACTTTTTTGTGCTACTCGTACGAACGCGTAGGTTTTGTGTTGTTTCCGTTTTTTTTCCCTTGGCCGTTTTTTATGGAAGCCCCGATTTTGGTAGATAAAAGTCGCGTGGGATCAGGGTGCTTGGTGGGCCCTGCTGGTGGCTAGTTATACCCACAGGGTAAATTTTGGAGGGCTCAGGTCCGAGTGGGATCAGGTCGGCTTGGGTTATTAGGGTGCCAAGTGGGAGCAGGGTCGGTAAAGCTGTCGACCTGCAAAATTGTCTGACAAGGTCGTGTCTATATATAAATAGTGCCTGTGCTATATATGACATAGGCGGGCATTCCGATGTATGTCATCCGTCTTCCATCTCTGACATGGACCCCCCCCCCCCCCTTCCCCCCACTCCTCTGTATTTATTTTCATCTCTTTGTTATCGATGGCGATGATGGCTGTCCCCTTTCCCACGCTCTTGGACCGTACGCTGTTAAACAATTCTGCATGCGCAGAAGGGGGGCAAATGGTTCAAGAAGGACTGCTCCGCCGCGCTCCTCGTCCCGCGAGTTACGGTGGCCGGTCTCCCCTCGTCCTCCGCCCTGCTCGGCACCACATCACCACGAGAAGAAAACGACGAACCTCCTCCAGCGTCGGCCACAACTGGCGGGGGGGGGCAGCTGTCGCTCACCCTCCGCCTGGCAAACCCCCAAGAAACGTTGCTGCGGGTCCGTTTCGCAGAAGACCCCTCCGCCGGAAACGCCGCCTCCTTAGGAGGTGGGAACTCCTCTGGTGTGGCCGCCGCCGACGATGGTGATGATGGTTCCGCCGTCACCGAGGCTGACAGCAGCGCTGCTAGAGCTGGGAGTAGGGATGGAACGACAACCCTGACGGTCGGCACGACGAAAGAACCTGGCGTTTCCCCTGCTGGCGCTACCGCCGCTCCGTCTACCGCTGCATGCGTGGGCGTGACGGTGAACCCGAACCTTGGCCGGAGCGAGGGAGAGTGGGTGCGGCTAGAGGGCAAGGAAGACGAGTTCTTGAGACAGCCCGGCGAGCGACATCGCCTGCCCGATGGACTCTTGCGCCGTGACGGCGGAGGCGACAACGCAGGAGACGGTAACAGTGGTAGCGGTGGCGGCGGCGGCGGTGATTGCGCCGCGCCGGTTTTGTTACACCAGCAGGGGGACGTGGCCTGGGTGCAGGTTCCGCTGGGGGCCGCGTCGGCCGATCGAGTCCGGGCGGCGGTGGTGGCGGCAGCGGGTTCTTTTTCGTACGAGGCGTTGGTGGTGACGGTGCGGCTTTTCCTCGTGATGGGGGAGGGGGAAGAGGAGCGCGGCGGCGAGGTAGAGGGGGCCGGGGGTGGCGGGGATGTGTGGATGCCGATTGCGGTGCGCTTCCCCTTGTCGAAATGCCTTCCATAGCCGCGTAGCCGCGCTGACGGGGGTTCCTCCGCGACTGTTCGTTGTTGTTGAAGTTTCGAGGGGTTTAACCAGGGGAGGGTGCCGGTATATATAGCACGGACCACGCGATGGGTATATAGAAACTCCGAAAGCACCAGGATGCGGTTTTTGGTGTTCGTGTGCTAGGGTTTTTTGCGCGGAAATAAAAGCTCGAAGTAACCGGAATCAAACATGTATGTACTCGGTTGCGGCGACTGCTCTTTTTTGTGGATGGCGGGTTCCGCTCGTGTGTACGCACGGGGAAGGAGCTCGGCCGGCAGCGTTTGTGCTGCTGCCTGTCGCCGGTGGGACAAGTGATTTGTGAAGCCTTGCTACTGCGGTGAAAATATCAAAAACCAAACCAACCACTATTATGGGGGAACCATAGTAAATGCTAGTAAATAGGACCTACGGTACACACAAAAACCTATATATTTACCTGTTGTTACTGACACTATTTGGTCCTATATATATATATATTATCCTCCGGCGGATGGGTAAAAATAAAGCTTACGCCCTCCACACTTCCACGTCTCACTTCGTGTCGTGTGTCAATTCACTCCATGCCCCCTCGGAAGTATCAGCCCTTGCTGTCTACTCCTCCGGAGACTTGAGCATGTTGACCCGACCATTTATTTACTATGGTCCTCCGTAATAGTTGCTATCATGTGCTGTGTCGTTTGTGCATCAAGTAATTTGATAGCACATCCGGCAGTTTGCATGACGGTAAGATTATTGATTTTTTGTTGATTTTTGTCATTGTTGTTGTCGGCGGCGTAACCAAACCTCTGTTCGTTTTTTTCTTCGCCCCCCCCCCCCCGCTCGACTTAACTGGTGATTTGGCGCCAAACATAACCCCCGCTCGACTTGACTGGTGATTGGCGCCAAAAATATCGCTGAAAAACCCTCCTTCGTTTAGCTCGCTTCACGCCATCGGCTGATGATGAGGTTGTGTGTCTATTGTAGTGTACCACGTTGTTACGCTACATACGTGATAGAAAAGGCAAGAAAGTGCGTGCACATGTTTTATGACGACAGGCGATCGTTAACCCAGCCACCCAGCCCCTATAAAGACCACCCGACCCATAGTATTCCAACCCGACCCGACCCGACCCGACCCGACCCGACCCGACCCGACCCGACCCGACCCAGCGTTTGAAAACATTGAGTCCTCTCGGCCCTCGTTCCGAACGATGGATCGGCAATCGGTACTGCTGTACGTACGTAAATATGACGCGATGGTTGGCGGTACTCTTTTTATCCTTGACCGACAGCCGTCAAGGAACTCCCTACACTAAAACCAGTACGTTGAGTCTAAAGAGGCCTTGACGGGTCAGTTCGGAAAAATACCGTCAACTGACATACCACTCTGACCGGTAACATGACTATACTACTATTAATAAGGGCCGTTCTTATCGGTCAATTTCCCCCCCCCCAAAAATTCCAATATTTGTTTTCGCGCAATTTTCGACAACTATAATACCCGATACGATAGGGCTTGCACGCTGCGCCACACGTCGAATTGCTATTTTTTTTTCATGACCGTGGACGCATGCTACGGCCGTAGTAGTAGTAGAGCTTAGGACTTAATAATTGAACGTAAAGAGTGCATATTGGGAAGAAGGAGGGAGCAAGGACAACAAATGGAGTATTGTGGATAAATCTTGGCGGGAAGCAGACATAGAAGGGTGTTAGACTGTACGCATAGGTTTCCTTGGTTTCCGTGGTTTTCTGCTTTTGGAAATTTTATGAGTGATCAACGCTGAAGATCATACTGCACATTGTCGGGTGGCAAAGATAATAATAATTATTATTTTATAGTAGTATAATAACATATTAATAGTATCAACGTAGTGATGCACGGCGGTGCGGAAAGCGCTCAGCAGTAAAAAAAGCGCAACTTCTCGTACTTACAGTACGTACGAACATAATATCACATGATCGTGTAGTTTTTGAGAGGTTCGATGCACGGAGGGAATGCTGCGCGAAAAAACGAGCGACATCAGTGTTAACCCCTTAACCCGTTTAGGACTGCAGTCCCCGTTTGTGGGGACAAACCACTCAAATTGTAAGTAATTTGTCCCCAAAACGGGACTCCAGTCCTAAAGGGGTTAAGAACTGGTCACACGTATTTGGGGACAAACTACTTGAAACTAGTGGGGGATACTTTTTTCAGTTCCGAATGGGTTAGTATGTCATGTTATATATCATAGAACAGAGGTTACTGCGAAAAGGAAAAGGAAGAGCCCGAGTGTGTGAGGGAGCTGACTCCTGTTTGTTGCATGTTTGGCCCAGTCGAGGGCCTCTACGAAGGGGTCGAAGACATGAGGTAATGCGTAGGGTGTGTTGTTTGCCTCGAAAAATGTCGATACCACAGTTCGTTCGATCGACCTCGCAGCGAAAATATCTGTGTATTAATAGCTTGTTTAGTCATCCTTTATTAGTACATAATGAAAAAAAAGTGTACCCGAGGCTACGCACGAAAGAAAGTGATCAACTCAAGAATTCGTCGATTTTTTTTTGTTTCATCAAGTAAACCGAAGAGTAGTAAACGAACAAATACACACCACCACCACCAGGTGCCAGGTATACCCCGTAATATTATATGTCATACCAAGGTCATACACCTGAAACCTACACATATATATATATCTCTGTGTTCCGTGTGGAACTCTGTAAGGAAATAAGCCCGAGGAGAACAAGAAGAGAGTGCTGTTGTTTGGACGGCGGCCCCCCTTGCCCCCCTTTTACTCTGTACTGCTGTACTGGATCGTACCGTATGGCGAGTCGGTGCCAACAACAGCTTTGCGGCCGTGCCCTGTGCCCGTAGAAACGCGCCACCACCACATCCATTCGGTTCTCCATCAACGCCACCCAGTGAGTTGTTTGCCTGTGCTGCTGCTGCTGCTGCTACTATTACGGAGGACCATCATAGTAAATAGGACCAAATATTGTTAGGAAAAATAGGGAAACATACAGGTTTTTGTATGTACCGTAGGTCCTATTTACTATGATGGCCCCCCATAATATTACTCAAGTCTGGTGCATATATATGCAGCCAGCCAGTCAGCGAGTACTACTACAGCAGTGGACTACTGTGGACCACGAAGACACGCAGATTTCCGGCATGATCATGGTCGTATACCCTGATTTTATGCATGCATACAATACCAACTGGACTTTAGATCTGGAGGTATTATAGTAGTAGGTACGCACATCGACGTGCGAGGGGAACTACGCGCCGATGACCCCCCCCCCCCCCCCCCCCCCCCCCCTTTGCGCGATAAAAAAACGCAAGACGCGTACCGTTACAAGGGGGCAGGGCGCGGAGGGGGGGGGAGACGGGGGGGGTGCACTCATCATGTTATGGATGGCCGTAATCGTGTGTCCATAGACCCTCCTCGCACCCCTATAATGCCGGGACGGAGCACGCGGCAGGTTTTCGCCGACCAGGCAGGCATTGTTTGCAACCACAAGCGTGAAGCGCCGTGAGGTGTCCGGCGAGTCGCATGAGGGGTGAGCTGCATCCTACTAAAAACCGCTTGTGAGGCGGACTTGCATATGGATGACAGCGTCGAACGAATTTGACGCGTTTTACCCCTGGAGGTATGGGGGGCCGGGGGAGGGTAGGGAAGGTAGATTAGGGGGGGGGGTTCCTCATGCCGTGCATGGCCGCACGTAGTCGTATGACCATAGACCCTCGCATCCCTACAATTCCGGGACGGAACACGTTGGGTTTTCACCAACAACCAGGCAGACATGTGCTGGGGGAGGGGGGCCACACATCCCCTTTTCTAGATAGAGACAGACCCACAGGCGGAACATCTATCTTAGGTTACAACGCGAAGACGTTATGAAATAAGTTCAGAGGGTGGTGTGGTGGTGCCGAATAATAATACGTAGTGACCCATCTATGGCAAAAAGGGACGACACGTAGATCCAAGAGGGCTCGTACAGTAGTAATGAGGAAAATGAACGCGCACTAACTACTGCTTGTTGTTACAAAAAGGAAAATGCGAAAATGATCCCGTCCAAAACTTGAAGAGGTTGACTTCACAATGTAGGCCGTGGGTGGTGGATGGTTCTGATATATTATGTGACGATGATCCAGATATAGCGAACACACTACTACTACTATACTACTACTACTACTACTACTACTACTACTACTACTACTACAACTGTATACTATCACTATAAATACTACTGGTATTAAATAGAAGGAAGACGCAAATGTTACCCCCTTCCAAATTTGAGTAGGTTGACTTCACAATATACATACTATACGTGGTGGGTGGTGGATGATGATGATGGTGGTGGTGGTATGATGATGCAGATAACAGCTACGGTAACAGCAGAGGCGAAAGTGGCAACAATAAAACACTCCATTAACACAGCTCCGCCTATACTATATACGGGTAGTACGTGGATGGCACTACGGCTTGCTTTTTATGACATGAGTTCACTCTGTGACTGCTGATTTGAATGCGATTGATCTTGTTGTGAAGCTACTACTGCAAACAAGCAGGCACAAGGGATAGGATGGAATACACACTATACACATGCATACATGATGTCGTATACAGTTAGTTGTTGGTACACACAGAAAGAGTAAAGCGCACAATGGACCTACTACGCGTACGGCAATTCGTAAGAATCAATGTTATTGTGACTATTAATAGAGCAGTACTGACTACTGTAGACGTGAGTGCTGCTTGCTGCCAACTTCTTGTTGTATCCAAATTGTATCCCATAAAATCTTGGTGAACAAAAAGTCGAACAGTCACAGCAAGCAGTGTTGGTCAGCCGTCGCATTGGTCGTCGCCTACGAGTGAGTATAGTAGTATTAATACTAGAAAACCGTCGATATTATACTACTTGCTGCCATCCCTGTCTAACCCTCTTCTTCTGCTCTGGATATCTATACTTTACTTCTCGTCGTACCTGGTACGAGTCAGCGAGAGTGTGAAAGTTATACAACGCTTCACAGCTCGGACCAGCTCGGACAGATAATCATTGATTTTCTCCCACTTGATTGACGGTTTAGATATTTCAGGTCAGATACATACTACGTATTAATAGTAGGTTCCTGATCTGTATGATCTTCTATAATAGCTCTCATCACCATGCTGCCGAGCCGAGGCCGTAGCACACCTACCTACATACCTGAGTATATAGGGCATGTTTCCTGGGTTGGACCTGTGCTATGCAGACCCTGCACAGCATCTCATTCGGTGATAAGATAGGGGGTGGAGTATAGATCGTGATATTTGGGGGTGGGTGTGGGATGTTTGACAGTTTGTGTATGACAAACAAACACCGCTGGTCCGGGCTGTGGTCGTATCTTTTTTACCCCATCCAGTAGAACAACAACTGATAACAACGTACCGCTCTGTCCCAATACATAAGTACCTTTCTTATGAAATATTAATACACAAAGGGTTCTTATATTTCGGTACATAATGGTACGTACGTAAGATGTGTGACCATCAAAAACAAAGAAAGGCTCTCGCTGCTGCTGCTGCTGCTGCTGCTGCTGCTGCTGCGCTGTACTGCTGTTGCTTTAGTAGAGTCACAAGGGTCAAGGCCAACCTAAACCGCACACACACAGCAGTAGTACGTGCTTGAGATCACAGAGCCACGAGTATATATCTTCTACGCAAGTAGCAACGGAATGATGCTGATATACGTATAGTCTTGGATACGATCGAAAAAATAGTACCGATTGTTGTTCCGAATAAAGTTCCGAACATCCGATCCGATCCGTTCACAGGCTTCGCGCCATTTTTTACTTTTTTCAGGCCGGTTTTGAAAAAAAACGTCGACAGTCCGGGTCCATCTCTCTCTCTCGTCGGACTCTGTCAAGCGAGCGAGTACGAGTGCATTTCCTCACAGCAGGCCTGGGTCTATAGCCCCAAACAACAAGAAAACAGCTGCGCGCAAGACCAGGGCTCGTACCTCGTACGCCGAGGAGAGCAAAGGAGCACGCAAGCACAGAAGGACGGTGGCCCAGCTTAAGCTTCGAGACGGATCTGTATGGGGCGCCGGCGATAGCAGAAACGAAGCGCTATCTGCTATAGCTTGTCATCACACGACGCAGCGAGTTTTTTTCATCCAAGGTGCCCTAGGCCTTCTTTCACGAGCATTTTACTTCGTGTTTTCGACCCGTTCCGCTCCACGGGGGGGGCGCCCTCAGAGAGACGCTAGTGCAGGGGTCGGACGGAGCTCTCACGCAAGCCAGTGCCTGACCGGCCCCTCTCTCTCTCGGTGCGGTCGCCAACATTGCTGTCCTCCTCCTCGCTTTGAGGTTTTGAAAAATCACCTACAAAGGATGCTGTCGTTTCCGCGCCGGATTTGGCGCCATGTTTGTTGTGTTGGAAATCTCGTACATGGTGGCTCTGCGCGAGTGGCGCTGGGCAGGCCGCCGTTCGAGCTGTGTCCTGTCGTGCTCCCCACTACAGAGACTGCCCAGTCTGGTGGCCTTGCTTCTTCCCGGGCTCGTGGCCCCGAGGCTTTGCCGCTCTAACACGGCCCCCCTCGCTCGCGCTCGCGTGCTCTCTCTCGCTCTCTCTCTCATAGGGCATGCTGGATTTGGTTGTCGCCGGCAGCCCCTTGTCTAAAATGGCACCCGACCCAGCCCAGCAGCAGCAGCAGAGGGAGGAGGAGGATGCGATCCCAGGGACTCCGCCGATGTCCCCGGTGCGAGACTGCAGAAAGCCTTCGTCGGGGAAGGAGGAAGGTGCGGTGCGGTGCGGATGCATCAGAGCGTGCTATTGCTTTGGCTTGCCACAGTCCTCGGCCGCAGCTTCGAAGTTTTGCGAGGATATCTTGTTTGCGGTAAAAGAAAAGCTTTCGGCTACGATGTATGCAGCTCTGCCTGCCTTATATTGAAGAGAACACAGCAGCAGCAGAGCATACGCGCGGGTATTTTTTTTATATATTTGCCGGCGTGTGGCACTATTTGACTTGTAATTAGTGTACTCCAAGGCGTGTATGCTGCGTTTTTGTATTTTGATTTTTTCAAGCTCTTGCTACTACTGCTGCTGCTGCTGCTGCTGCTGCTGCTGCTGTGCCTTCCGTTTTTTTGTGACTCCGACGACGCTCATTGTTGCAGCCGCCCCCCCCCTTTCCCAGCACGAAGCTTGAGTTGAGCTTGCCAACAGCAGGTTCCGCGCGTCTACCCACCTCTCCCGACACCCTTCTGTTACTGCTGCTGTGGTGGTCGTCGTTTTGAAATGCGCAACCCCCATGCAGTGCTATATACCGCTGTTGTATATACCTTGCTGCTGCTGCTGGTGCCTCTGCTTCCGCTCCTTGCCTTTTTGCATTATATCAAGAGACCGCGTGTACCCGCTCGCCGACTCGATGCAACAAATTCAATTTTCACTTGAAAAATGTATGCCGGCCAGGTACCCCTCTGGTTTATGACGATTTCATTTTCTTTCATATACGATACTCGTACGTGAAACAGGAAGGGTTTTGGTGCTGCAATCCATATAAAAAAACGTAAACGTACGACTGATTTTTTTTCCGCGAAATCGTGTACCAGGTACGTCTTATCCAGCTGGTCTTATCTACGACGTAGCCGGATTTTGTGTGCTGGCGGTGCGTTTGGAGCCGCATGATATTTTCCTATTTTTCCCAACAACACGCATCCACATGCATGCTGCTGCTGCTGCTACTGCTGCTGCTGCTGCTGCTGCTGCTGCAGCGCGAGTGCCTTCCCTCTACAGTAGTCGCCCCTTATTGCTGTGGAGGGGTGGCCGCGCCCGCCCCGAGCACATTTTGCTTCTATTTTACGTCTCGCTTTGTGTCTGTTTCTCTCCCCGGAATCTATTTTAGATGGCATGTAAAAAACAGCGCAGTGCTTCTTTTTGTACCATGAAAAAAACGCATCTCTGATCTGTTCTTGTATTCACTGTTCGCCCAGCAGTTTCGTGTACTCCCGTTATTCCGGTAGATCTATCAGATGGTAACGGGTACTCGTATCATACCAGGTCAGCGAGGTAAATGGCTACGTACGAAAGCACACAATCACACGAGCGGGTATCGTACACAGAGAGTACCGGTGTGTATTATACTTACCTGATATGGTATTATGTACCCCAGTTTGGTACTACGTAGTGTGTATCATAATAATATAGTCATAGGATGACTTTGCTGCTGCTTGCTGTATCTGTTGCTGTTGTATACCAGGTATATCATAGCTCCCTCTAGTCTCTCCCTGACGGCAAAGCAGCCTATACCTGGTATGTAGTAGACCTGTTTGCGGCTCTCACACGTGACGTCCCATCGTTCTTTCTCCCTGCCCCGTCCCATCCTATCCCATCCCATTCTACACCATTCCATCTCATCTTGTTGCCTCGCGTGTTTGAATGGGCGTGTCTCTCCAAAGATTGGTGGGTGCCTGTCCCAAATAGTTGGTGTCATCCCATATCCTACCCTACTCATCCCATTCCATCTCATCCCATCCAATCCCATCCCATCCTATCCCATACCAAACGGATACCTTCCCATCCCATCCATTATCTTCCAATCCCATCCCATCTCATCTGATCCCATCCCATCCCTTCCCATCTGATCCCATCCCATCCCATCCCATCCCATATCATCCCATCCCATCCCATGCCATATTATCCCACCCTACCCCATCTTACACAGATGCCGTAATGTCGCTCATGAAGCTCGCGACTCCCGTCAAGTCTCCGGGCCCCCGAGGCTGCTTTGGCGGCGGCGACAGCACTGCAGGAGGAGGCGCCGGATCCTCAGCCACTACTGGCGCCGAAATGACACCAGTATCCCTCTTCCGAAAGTCTCGCCAACCAGGCGATCTCGGCGGACAGCTGCAGTCCCCCTTCCAGTCGCCGTTCAAAAACTTCCACTTCTCGCCGAGCTGCCTGTTCAGCCCCCCAGGGGCCGGCACCCTCGACTTCCCCCTTGCCGGAGGCGACACGCCCGGGCCAGGGGCGAACCGCGAGCTCTGGCAGCAGACAACCCCGGAACGACGCGGGAGTTCCAGCATGGACGCTCGGGGCGGAGGGGCGAGGGGAGGGCCTGGGGGGGATGGCGTGGGTGGTGGTGGTGGTGGTGGTGGTGGTGGTGGTAGCGATGGTGGTGGTGTTGGTAGCGTGGGTGGCCGTGGTGCGGGTGGGGGTGGGGGTGGTGGAGTTGGTGTCGGGGACGATGACGACGGGGATGGAGGCGTGTCCACCCCGGGTAGCTGCGACGGCAAGAGGAAAGGGAAGGCGCTGTTCACGGACAAGCGGGGGCAGCGGGGGCCGCAAGACCACTCGCAGGGCCTCGGGGGGCAGGGGTGGTGCCTGGGCACGCCCGGGCGGTCCGCTCGAGAGAGCCGCGCGGTGCTCGGCGTGACAGACATCCCCGCGACCCCGGACCGAGCGACGGGGGCGGTGCTACCGCCGACGCCCCAGCTCCTGCCTCCGACCCCCCCGCCTCGCTCCTCCTCCTCCTCGCGCGTCGGCGGCAGGGGGGGGGGTGCGGATATCGCCGGGAGCGGCAGGGACGACGCGGCGGGGATCCTGATGGGGCTCCGCAGTCCGGAGAGCTTGTCCTCCTTTGGAGGCGTCGGCGCGGTGGTACCCCACGCATTGTTTTCTGGCCTTGACGATGGTAGTGGCGGTGTTGATCGTCGGGGTTTGGTGGAGAGGAGGTGGGATTACGATTGGGAGCGAAGGAGGGAGGGGTTGGGCGGGGGTCGCAGTGGGCGCAGCCCTG
Source organism: Saccharina japonica (assembly GCA_008828725.1). Classification (NCBI taxonomy): domain Eukaryota; class Phaeophyceae; order Laminariales; family Laminariaceae; genus Saccharina; species Saccharina japonica. The sequence continues at coordinate 19,303 of MEHQ01000831.1, read as the reverse complement.
GGGCGAGGGGAAGCGGGCGGGCATCGGCGGGTTTGGTAGGGGATGCGCCGCACTCGGCTCCGGCGAAGCGGTACCGAAGCAGCGTCGCGGTCTCGCTGAGAGAATCTCACTGTAAGAGCTCGTTTACGATCGAGCGCGGGACGTTGATTCGTTCTCCGTCTTTTTCGTCTCCGTCTGTGATTGGAGGAAGCGGCGGCAGGGACAGCGGCAGGGGCAGCGGTAGAGGAAGCAGCAGCGCCGGCGGCGGCAGCATGAGCTTGAGCAGCGGCGGCGGTGGCGGCAGCAGCAGTAGCAGCAGGGCGCGGTATAGCAGCAGCAGCAGCAGCAGCAGTAGAATCAGCAGCAGCAGCAGCAGCAGCAGCAAGGTCAGCAGCGGTGGCGGTAGCGGGAGCGGTACCAGCAGCAGCAGCAGCAGCAGCAGCAGCACCGCCACCATCAGCAGCAGCAGCAGTGGTGGCGGCGGCAGCGGCAGCGGCAGCAGCGCCAGCAAAAAATGCCGAACCGAAAGCGGCGGCGGCGGCGGCAGGGCTAACCGAAGCGCGAACTGTCGGGTCAGGAGCCGAGGGCAGAGCATCGCGGAAGAGCCCCTATCCCCGGCGAAACGGGTGCTCTCCCCAGACGTGGCGCCCCTCGCCATGTCGAGGCGATCCGTGTCACTTTCCCCCGCGAGGAGGCCGGTCTCTCGTGGTAAGGTGGGCGAAGGTGGCGGCGGCGGCGGCGCCCCCTCCACTGCCCCACGCGCGTCTTCTCGAAGTGCGGCGCGATCGGACAAGTCGCGGCGGGCAGCGGCGGCGAAGGAAGCGGCAGCAGCGGCGGCGGCGGCGGCGGCTGCAACCAGTAAGGTTCCGCCGGTAACTCCAAGCCCGGCGGGGGGGCGGGGGCGGGGGGCGGGGGCGGCGGCGGCGGCGGCGGGGGGAAGCTCTTCGAGATCCAGCCGCTCGTCTAAGCCGACCCCTCCGCAAGCTACGTCGGAGGGGGGTACCCCTGCGCGAGGCAAGGCCGAGCCGGTGGCGTTTTCGTTCAACAGTCCGGAGCCGGCGGCGGCAGCGGCGGTGGCGGCCACCGGTTCGCTTCGACGAGGGAGAGGGTCCGCGCAGAAGCAGAAGCAGAAGCAGCCGCAAAAGCAGCAGCAGCAGCAGCAGCAGCAGCAAAAACAGCAGAAGCAGCAGAAACAACAAAAGCAGCAGCAGCAGCAGCAGAAGCGGGAGCTAAAGCAGGAGCAGGAGGAGAAGGAGCAGGAGGAACAACAGCAGCAGCAGGAGCACCAGCAGCAGCAGCAGCAGCAGCAACGGCTGCAGGAGCAGCGGCTGCAGGAGCAAAAGCAGCAGAAGCAGCGGAAGCCGCCCGCGACGCCACCGCCGCCACCGGTGACACGCGAGGTAGACGCGTCGGGGACCGCCGCCGCCGCCTCCGCCGCTGCAGGGTCAGCGGGCGATGGGGGGGGAGGAGGCGCGGACCAGGTGCCGACGACGTGCAACTGCAAGAAATCCAAGTGCCTGAAGCTGTACTGCGAGTGCTTCCAGCGCCGGCAGTACTGCCTGGACTGCAACTGCATGGAGTGCCTGAACACGGAGCGCACGGAGGACCTCCGGCAGGTGGCGATCCAGAACACCATCGACCGCAACCCGCAGGCGTTCGTGAGCAAGTTCGAGAAGCGCGCGGGGAAGCGGTCGCACAACTCGGGCTGCAACTGCAAGAAGTCGGCGTGCCTGAAAAAGTACTGCGAGTGCTACCAGGCCTCCGTGGCGTGCGGCACGAACTGCAAGTGCAGCAACTGCAAGAACTACGAGGGGGCTGCGGGGGGGCGCAAGAGGCGAGCGACGGAGGCGGCGCTGGTGACGCTGCCGCCTCGAACACCCCCGAGGATGTCGGCCCGGGGGCGGAGGTTGGTGCCGCCGGAAGAAGCGGACGAGGAGGCGGAGGCGGCGGCGGCGGCGGTGGCGGCGGGAGATTCGAGCGCGCGTGCGGTAAGCGTGTTGTTGTTGTTGGTGGTGGTTGGTGGTGGTGGTAGAGGTGATGGTGGTGGTGGTGGTGGGGGGAATAAAAATACGTGGTGTAAGAAAAAATTATAACAAACTACACTCAATACTCCAGCCGTCCGTCCGTCCGTCGGTCGCGGGCCCGAGGGGGCCGGCCGTCGGTATACGAACTAAAAAGACGGATGGGACGACGGGCAGGAGAGACCGACCGTTCCCCTCTCTAAAAAAAAACAAAAAAAACACACCTCGTCGTATGCACGTACCGCTACGTTTTTAGTTGGCGAGGCATAATATCGCACCTCCCCCCCCCCCGTTCTCCCCTCTAAGTGAAGGCCGCGGGGCTGGCTGGGTACAAACGCACGCACCCTACCTGCGGAGGCACCGCACCGCAGAAAACAAACCCTTCCTTCCGCAAGCCCACGAGAGAGACCGGGGGGAATAAAAATACGTGGTGTAAGAAAAAATTATAACAAACTACACTCAATACTCCAGCCGTCCGTCCGTCCGTCGGTCGCGGGCCCGAGGGGGCCGGCCGTCGGTATACGAACTAAAAAGACGGATGGGACGACGGGCAGGAGAGACCGACCGTTCCCCTCTCTAAAAAAAAACAAAAAAAACACACCTCGTCGTATGCACGTACCGCTACGTTTTTAGTTGGCGAGGCATAATATCGCACCTCCCCCCCCCCCGTTCTCCCCTCTAAGTGAAGGCCGCGGGGCTGGCTGGGTACAAACGCACGCACCCTACCTGCGGAGGCACCGCACCGCAGAAAACAAACCCTTCCTTCCGCAAGCCCACGAGAGAGACC
>MEHQ01000831.1:0-12439 GCA_008828725.1 Saccharina japonica | reverse complement strand
CCCCCCGCCCTCCCCGTGGGTACTGGACGCACCGACCGGTACGTGACGTTGCCGTCGCCGCTCTGTTTTTTTTTGTTTTTTGTTTTCTGTATTCGTGTTCTCCTGTGGCGTGTGTACGTACGCGTAGCACGGCCCCGGTCCGCCCGCCCTGCCCGCCTGCGGTGTGCGGTGGGTGGTGCATTCAGAGCTGGTCTATTATAACCACTGCTGGCGCGGCGGGTTTGTCTCAATAACCCCTTAAGAACTGGTCCCACGTATTTTGGGGACAAACTACTTGGAATTAGTGTGGGATTTTTTTTTTTTGCAGTTCTGAATGGGTTAAGATGCGGTTGCCGCGGGTTTTGTTCTGTTCTACTACAAGCAAGCAGATCCTCGGTCGCCGGTTTCTGGAGAGAGGGGGAAGGCGTGTTGTTCTCGTCGGTTTTTGCTTTTGTTGTATAATATCTTGCCCCGGTAGCGCTTTGAGAGAAAATATGTTGCGTACGTACTATGTAGGAGATCGTTTTTTTTTTGCGCATCAAGGCCTCTCTCTCGGCGCTAATATGCCAGTTTTAGTACGGGGATGGTCAGTCAAGGGGGTCAAGTCGGGTTTCCTACGTACGGTAGCATTTTTTTTCAACATGGGCGCGGGAGAGAAGCCGGGTTGAGGGGGGCGCGGCGAAGACGCCTTCCCCACGCCCACAGAAAAGCAGGCAGTGTTTCCCGTAGTATTGCGGGTTGTATGTAGTGCGCATACAGCTCGTCGTGTTGTTGCGGGCCAATGATCATGTTCTTGCGGGTCAATGCGCATACAGCTCATAACCTTGCGGGTTAATGCGCAAATTGCTCATAACATTGCGGGGTAATGCGCATGCATCTTATAGCACTGCGGGTTAATGTGCATACATATCATAGTTTTGCGGGTTATTGCGCTTTCAGCTCGTACTATTGCGGGTTAATGCACATACAGCTCGTAGGCTTGCGATTTTTTGCGCTTTCAGCTCGTAGCCTTGCGGGTCAATCCGCATACAGTTCGTAGTCTTGCGGGATAATACGCATACAGCTCGTAGCCTTGCGTGTTAACGCGGTCACTTTTTAATGCGCACACAGCTTGTAGTATTGCGGGTTAATGCACATACAACTCATAGTATTGCAGGTAATGCGTATGCATATCGTAATATTGCGGGTGATTGCGCATACCGTTCATACAATACATACAGGCCGGTGCATACAGTTCAGTAGATACAAGTATGAATGTGATGCGATGCCTTCAGTGAGTGGTAGCCCTCCGGCACAGCATGTTTTTTTGGTACTAGTTTTGTGTTGTTATTGTGGTGGTTGTTTGGTTCGGTTGGGTTTTTTTCCCCCGTTTTTTATTCTTTCTTTCTTTCTTTTTTTTGTCTCGTTGTATTCTATTTCCGATCTGCTGGGTGGGGAGAGAGAGAGAGGGGGGGTCTCCTTCCCCCCCCTTCCGGTCGAACTAGTTGAACACAAAAAAAGAAAACAGCAAACAGCAAATAACAACAACAGCTACGTACGACCACCCCCACCACCATCACCACCCCCCCCCCCACGGTCTGCCTGTGTATTCATACGCCCAACTCCATTTTTTACGGTTCACACCTCGCAACAAGAAAAGAACACCAGCAGCTACAGCAGTAGAAGGCAGCAGCAAGCATAATTTTGGTAGCGTCTGCCTTCCGCTCTTATCGCCGCTTTCTTCCCTCCCCCCTTCCCCTCCAATTTCACTTGTCCTCGTCACTTATGTCTCGAACCGCCTGCGTTCACTCGCTCGCTTGCACCATCCGGTGTACCCCCCCCCTCCATTATTCGGGTACCCCCTCCCTCCTCCCCGTCCCCCCCCTTATCTCCCGCCCCTCCCCCACCCCCCCCGCCCACTACTAACCAAAAATAAAAATGAAAAAACAATCAATAAAAAACGATGATGACACAACAACAGGACTAACCATGGCATATTATATAGTAAAAAGGTATACACCGTGATGCCCCCAACACACCCCACGTGCCGTGCTTCATTTAGCCGACAGCCCCAATTGTCACGAGCTTGCACACTCGGCACCTCGCGCGATGCTCGTCGTAAGATATAGCTACAGCAGACACGTCTCTCATCTCTCATATCTCTCTCTCTTCCTCCCTACCCTCTCCTACTCTCTCTCTCGCTCCCCCCCATTCCCTCCCGCCCCCTCCTTTTGTTCCCCCTCCGCATATTCTTGTACACCACCATAGTTTTATTGTTTTCCCCCTCTCTGACTTTGCTGCCCGGTCGCTATAATTTCGGTAAATAGAATAAAATAAGCCACCCGACACACAAAACAAAAAAAACGAAGCCAACAACCAACAACTACACCGCATAACCGCCACCCTCGCCCCCCCCCCCCCCCTCTCTCTCTCCCCACCCAGCAGATCGGAAATAGAATACAACGAGACAAAAAAAAGAAAGAAAGAAAGAATAAAAAACGGGGGAAAAAAACCCAACCGAACCAAACAACCACCACAATAACAACACAAAACTAGTACCAAAAAAACATGCTGTGCCGGAGGGCTACCACTCACTGAAGGCATCGCATCACATTCATACTTGTATCTACTGAACTGTATGCACCGGCCTGTATGTATTGTATGAACGGTATGCGCATTCACCCGCAATATTACGATATGCATACGCATTACCTGCAATACTATGAGTTGTATGTGCATTAACCCGCAATACTACAAGCTGTGTGCGCATTAAAAAGTGACCGCGTTAACACGCAAGGCTACGAGCTGTATGCGTATTATCCCGCAAGACTACGAACTGTATGCGGATTGACCCGCAAGGCTACGAGCTGAAAGCGCAAAAAATCGCAAGCCTACGAGCTGTATGTGCATTAACCCGCAATAGTACGAGCTGAAAGCGCAATAACCCGCAAAACTATGATATGTATGCACATTAACCCGCAGTGCTATAAGATGCATGCGCATTACCCCGCAATGGTATGAGCAATTTGCGCATTAACCCGCAAGGTTATGAGCTGTATGCGCATTGACCCGCAAGAACATGATCATTGGCCCGCAACAACACGACGAGCTGTATGCGCACTACATACAACCCGCAATACTACGGGAAACACTGCCTGCTTTTCTGTGGGCGTGGGGAAGGCGTCTTCGCCGCGCCCCCCTCAACCCGGCTTCTCTCCCGCGCCCATGTTGAAAAAAAATGCTACCGTACGTAGGAAACCCGACTTGACCCCCTTGACTGACCATCCCCGTACTAAAACTGGCATATTAGCGCCGAGAGAGAGGCCTTGATGCGCAAAAAAAAAACGATCTCCTACATAGTACGTACGCAACATATTTTCTCTCAAAGCGCTACCGGGGCAAGATATTATACAACAAAAGCAAAAACCGACGAGAACAACACGCCTTCCCCCTCTCTCCAGAAACCGGCGACCGAGGATCTGCTTGCTTGTAGTAGAACAGAACAAAACCCGCGGCAACCGCATCTTAACCCATTCAGAACTGCAAAAAAAAAAAATCCCACACTAATTCCAAGTAGTTTGTCCCCAAAATACGTGGGACCAGTTCTTAAGGGGTTATTGAGACAAACCCGCCGCGCCAGCAGTGGTTATAATAGACCAGCTCTGAATGCACCACCCACCGCACACCGCAGGCGGGCAGGGCGGGCGGACCGGGGCCGTGCTACGCGTACGTACACACGCCACAGGAGAACACGAATACAGAAAACAAAAAACAAAAAAAAACAGAGCGGCGACGGCAACGTCACGTACCGGTCGGTGCGTCCAGTACCCACGGGGAGGGCGGGGGGGGGGGAATAAAAATACGTGGTGTAAGAAAAAATTATAACAAACTACACTCAATACTCCAGCCGTCCGTCCGTCCGTCGGTCGCGGGCCCGAGGGGGCCGGCCGTCGGTATACGAACTAAAAAGACGGATGGGACGACGGGCAGGAGAGACCGACCGTTCCCCTCTCTAAAAAAAAACAAAAAAAACACACCTCGTCGTATGCACGTACCGCTACGTTTTTAGTTGGCGAGGCATAATATCGCACCTCCCCCCCCCCCGTTCTCCCCTCTAAGTGAAGGCCGCGGGGCTGGCTGGGTACAAACGCACGCACCCTACCTGCGGAGGCACCGCACCGCAGAAAACAAACCCTTCCTTCCGCAAGCCCACGAGAGAGACCTCTCCTTCCCCCCCCTTCCGGTCGAACTAGTTGAACACAAAAAAAGAAAACAGCAAACAGCAAATAACAACAACAGCTACGTACGACCACCCCCACCACCATCACCACCCCCCCCCCCACGGTCTGCCTGTGTATTCATACGCCCAACTCCATTTTTTACGGTTCACACCTCGCAACAAGAAAGAACACCAGCAGCAGCAGCAGTAGAAGGCAGCAGCAAGCATAATTTTGGTAGCGTCTGCCTTCCGCTCTTATCGCCGTTTTCTTCCCTCCCCCCTTCCCCTCCAATTTCACTTGTCCTCGTCACTTATGTCTCGAACCGCCTGCGTTCACTCGCTCGCTTGCACCATCCGGTGTACCCCCCCCCTCCATTATTCGGGTACCCCCTCCCTCCTCCCCGTCCCCCCCCTTATCTCCCGCCCCTCCCCCACCCCCCCCGCCCACTACTAACCAAAAATAAAAATGAAAAAACAATCAATAAAAAACGATGATGACACAACAACAGGACTAACCATGGCATATTATATAGTAAAAAGGTATACACCGTGATGCCCCCAACACACCCCACGTGCCGTGCTTCATTTAGCCGACAGCCCCAATTGTCACGAGCTTGCACACTCGGCACCTCGCGCGATGCTCGTCGTAAGATATAGCTACAGCAGACACGTCTCTCATCTCTCATATCTCTCTCTCTTCCTCCCTACCCTCTCCTACTCTCTCTCTCGCTCCCCCCCATTCCCTCCCGCCCCCTCCTTTTGTTCCCCCTCCGCATATTCTTGTACACCACCATAGTTTTATTGTTTTCCCCCTCTCTGACTTTGCTGCCCGGTCGCTATAATTTCGGTAAATAGAATAAAATAAGCCACCCGACACACAAAACAAAAAAAACGAAGCCAACAACCAACAACTACACCGCATAACCGCCACCCTCGCCCCCCCCCCCCCCCTCTCTCTCTCCCCACCCAGCAGATCGGAAATAGAATACAACGAGACAAAAAAAAGAAAGAAAGAAAGAATAAAAAACGGGGGAAAAAAACCCAACCGAACCAAACAACCACCACAATAACAACACAAAACTAGTACCAAAAAAACATGCTGTGCCGGAGGGCTACCACTCACTGAAGGCATCGCATCACATTCATACTTGTATCTACTGAACTGTATGCACCGGCCTGTATGTATTGTATGAACGGTATGCGCATTCACCCGCAATATTACGATATGCATACGCATTACCTGCAATACTATGAGTTGTATGTGCATTAACCCGCAATACTACAAGCTGTGTGCGCATTAAAAAGTGACCGCGTTAACACGCAAGGCTACGAGCTGTATGCGTATTATCCCGCAAGACTACGAACTGTATGCGGATTGACCCGCAAGGCTACGAGCTGAAAGCGCAAAAAATCGCAAGCCTACGAGCTGTATGTGCATTAACCCGCAATAGTACGAGCTGAAAGCGCAATAACCCGCAAAACTATGATATGTATGCACATTAACCCGCAGTGCTATAAGATGCATGCGCATTACCCCGCAATGGTATGAGCAATTTGCGCATTAACCCGCAAGGTTATGAGCTGTATGCGCATTGACCCGCAAGAACATGATCATTGGCCCGCAACAACACGACGAGCTGTATGCGCACTACATACAACCCGCAATACTACGGGAAACACTGCCTGCTTTTCTGTGGGCGTGGGGAAGGCGTCTTCGCCGCGCCCCCCTCAACCCGGCTTCTCTCCCGCGCCCATGTTGAAAAAAAATGCTACCGTACGTAGGAAACCCGACTTGACCCCCTTGACTGACCATCCCCGTACTAAAACTGGCATATTAGCGCCGAGAGAGAGGCCTTGATGCGCAAAAAAAAAACGATCTCCTACATAGTACGTACGCAACATATTTTCTCTCAAAGCGCTACCGGGGCAAGATATTATACAACAAAAGCAAAAACCGACGAGAACAACACGCCTTCCCCCTCTCTCCAGAAACCGGCGACCGAGGATCTGCTTGCTTGTAGTAGAACAGAACAAAACCCGCGGCAACCGCATCTTAACCCATTCAGAACTGCAAAAAAAAAAAATCCCACACTAATTCCAAGTAGTTTGTCCCCAAAATACGTGGGACCAGTTCTTAAGGGGTTATTGAGACAAACCCGCCGCGCCAGCAGTGGTTATAATAGACCAGCTCTGAATGCACCACCCACCGCACACCGCAGGCGGGCAGGGCGGGCGGACCGGGGCCGTGCTACGCGTACGTACACACGCCACAGGAGAACACGAATACAGAAAACAAAAAACAAAAAAAAACAGAGCGGCGACGGCAACGTCACGTACCGGTCGGTGCGTCCAGTACCCACGGGGAGGGCGGGGGGGGGGGAATAAAAATACGTGGTGTAAGAAAAAATTATAACAAACTACACTCAATACTCCAGCCGTCCGTCCGTCCGTCGGTCGCGGGCCCGAGGGGGCCGGCCGTCGGTATACGAACTAAAAAGACGGATGGGACGACGGGCAGGAGAGACCGACCGTTCCCCTCTCTAAAAAAAAACAAAAAAAACACACCTCGTCGTATGCACGTACCGCTACGTTTTTAGTTGGCGAGGCATAATATCGCACCTCCCCCCCCCCCGTTCTCCCCTCTAAGTGAAGGCCGCGGGGCTGGCTGGGTACAAACGCACGCACCCTACCTGCGGAGGCACCGCACCGCAGAAAACAAACCCTTCCTTCCGCAAGCCCACGAGAGAGACCNAGGCAGGGAGGGGGAGGGAGGGAGGGAAGGAGGGAAAAAAACGCAATAGCGCGCGGTGCGCGAGGGATCGGGGGAAGAGAAAGACAGGCATAACAAAGCATACATACGAACAGCGATATTTGGTTCCCGACGGCGGCGACGGTGGTGGTGGTGATGGTGGTGGGCATCGAGCAGGAAGTGTCTCGGCTGCCGCTTCACTTCAGCATCATATGAGACAGGGAAAATAAGGTTTGGCTGTGCTCTTCTTCCAGCCCTAATACTTGTATTTTCTAAAGCATTACACCACCCGTACATATATCGAAGTATAATACGTGATGCCGTGCGTACTAGTAAACGACAGCTGTGAAATCGAGGATTTCGTCGAAACTCGTCTTTGCAAGCTGCGTGGGATACTTCCATCGCGCGAACTACGACCGGGTTTGACGGGATGCACAACTTATCGCATCATACCACTTGCTGCTGTGGTCGGAAATGCAAAGAAAGTGTATACTTCGTACGAAGCATATACGTACCAGAACCACAGGTATGCGCGATCGAGGTATCACACACAAAGCTTGCAAATATAGATATTGAGTTTCGACGAAATCCTTGATCTCAAAGCTGCTGTTGTTTTATTTTTTTATGAATACCACCGTTTACAGCGAAACCCCCCTTGGACACGAACCGGGACAAAAAAAAAAAAAAAAAAACACCATCGGAGGAACAAACAATCTAACGAAAAATTCGGTTTTGAAAGTGAAAACGGAAGGAACATGACGAAAAAAAAAAAAGTGCCTCGCGGCTCCGAACGATGTAAAAACAAACCCAGTTTAAGTCACAAGTTTTAAGTCACACAAGGCCATTTCAAGTAATAAACTCGAGTTAATATAACTCAAGTCCAGAAAAGCCAAACCAACCAAGTCCAGCAAAAAAAGCCAAGCTTAAACCAAAAACCAAGCCCGAAGCGATAAAAAAAAAACAGGCCCAGCAAACAAACCCCCGCGAAGGCCACCAGGCCATAATATACACCATGCCAGGTTTAAGAAAAAAAAAAACTAAAATACAGGCCAAGTCAGGTGGCCCTGTTTAAAGGAATCAACGATAAGGGAAAACGGTCCATAAGGAACCTCAAATTTCTGCGCACGGTTTTAGCCCCACTATTAATAGGATAGTTATAGTTGATCATAAGGGGCCGGCACCAACTCTGATAAGGGACGTCGGTGTATAAGGGACCTCTCCAACCCCGAACGCACTACTATTAATAGTATTAATAGGGTCCCTTAAAAGGGGCCTCTGCCTACTTGTATAAGGTCATAGTCTCTCCACCAAGAAAAAAAAACGAAAAACGAAAAACGAAAAAAACGAAAAAACAGAAAAAAAAAACAGAAAACGCTGCACGAGCTCCCAACAAGACGCCCCCTCCCCCGTCTGCCTGGTTGGTGTGAACACCCAACGTGCTCCGTCCGTCCCGGCATTGTAGAGATGCGAGGGTCTATGGTCATACGATTACGGCCGTGCACGACACGAGTACACGCCCCCCCCCCCNCCCCCACCCCGTCTTATCCCTTCCCCCCCGGCCTGGTTCCCTCGGCCAAGAAAAGCAAACAAAAAAAACAGAAAAAAAGGCGTTTTCCTCGGCATCTCTCTCCCTGTCTCTCTCTCTTACCGATAGGGAGCGTGAGAGCCATGCCCGCCACCCAGCCGGCTCCAGCGTAGCCCAGCGCGTCGCGCTTGTTCCCCCTCGCCTTTCGAATCAGGGCCTCGGTGCCTGTGAAGAGCAGAGCAGAGCAGGGAAGAGCAGAGCACAAACGGGTCGCGGTGGCGGCGGTGGAAAAAAAAAGAAGAAAAGTGTTTCGTATTCTTCTGTAAGAGTCATACGTTTGTTACGTAGTAAGCCGCCGTACCATATGCCAGGTATAGATGAGTTTCGACGAAATCTTCTGTTGGTTATATATAGCATAGTCCACTGGCTTACTTTGTCACGTGACTCTGTGGTTCAGTGGGTAGTGCTATTTCATTCCCAAGAGTGGGTTGGGGGTTCAAATCCCGCCGATTTCACAATTTGTTATTTTCAAGCGTACGCGCTGGAGACAGTATGAACGGTTATTATAGTACGCTCCTGGATACAGGTACGTGGCGAGGGAAGCGCCCCGGAGATCAATGCAGCACGGTGAGATGTATCGAACCCCAAAGTATATATATTCTGTTGGTTATGTAGGCGGAATCCGACGCAAGTCGACGAGGGAAGAGAGTGCTGAAATCTTCTCGCGATAAAAATGCAAGGCAAGTACCGTAGTGGGGAAGGGGGGGAAGAGCCTACTTAGTGACCCCTGATCTGAGTTACGACTAAAGAGGGAGAGAGAAAAGAAGGGCGAAGATAATAAATGGGATGAACAAAAAAAAAAATAGCATAGTCACGTGACTCAGTAGGCCAGTGGACTATGCTATATAGCCAATAGCTTCGATCTCACAGTTCATGCCTCTTCTTTTCATATATATATACATATATAACACGAACTTAGGAAGTAAGTGTATGGACACTATTCCGGGACGCTCGGCACAGATGGGATTAACCAGTGTGGCAGTATGCGGAGTAATTCGTGCCGGCTGCCGCTATAGTGCTGGTATTGTTGGCTGCCGCATACATACGAACATTCTAGAGGGACCACTGCTGTATACGAAGTAGCATACCGGCAGTTTATTGTGGGTCAGGAGCCTAGGGGCCAGGGACGAACAAAACGGGCACGGTGAGTGCCAGCAGCGCTCGAAGCATTCAGTCGGTGCCTCGAGCCCCGAAGAGGAATAAGTCTACGACGACTGCAAGCACGCAGCGACTCCGTGTACGAGACACGATATAGAGCTCGATCCCAGAGCCGGCAGGAAGCTGTCAGGACCCTTTGCATTAGAAGGAGGAGGGGTAGAGCTTGAGTGAAGGGGTTGTCTTTGCATGACAACAGCGACAACACCAACAACACCAACACCAAACAATAACAGCGACAACAACGACAACGCTACAACACCAACACCACCACCAACAACAACAGCAACAACAACACTAACACTAACACCAACACCAACACAATCAACACCACCAACACCACCACCATCACCCCCACCACCCCCACCACCACCCCCACAAACACCACCACCAACCAAAAGTCAAGAAAGAGAAAACAAAAAACAAAGTAAATCACCCACCGAAAAATGCGAGCGAGCCTATGGCGTAGTTGGCTCCCATGCTCGCCGCGTAGAAGGGTACGGAGTGTCCGCGGTACGTCGCCAACAAGGTTCCTGCGGCCACGCCCCCTAAGGCTGTTTGTTTCGGGTTTCCCCGAGAGGAGGCATAGTCGTTTTTTTGTTTTGGGGGGGTGGGGAGGGGAGGGGACGTGTGACGGGAGAGGAAACAGGCAGGGAGAAAATGTTAGGAAGAAAAAGGGCGACGTCAACGGACGGGTATTGGTTGATGGAGGGCAAGTCCTCGGGACTTTTAGCGCGGGATTTTACGGGATTCGGGACGATCGCCCCCGTGGTGATAAGTTGAAATCCCGTTCCCGTCCAGAAGTTGATACCGCGTAGAATTGTGATAACCCCGACCTCGTCCAAACTGATATCCGTGACAACATCGGTATATCCCGATCCCGTCCAACACAGTCCCGCGATTTTTTTGTTCCCGTGATATCCCGAGGACTGCCCTGGTATATAGTAGGTTGTGTTCTCGAACACTTCTGCATTAATACCCGGTACGAGTGCTGTACGTACGTATGTCTGATACAAGTTTACAAGTCCACACACTTTACGTCGTAGGTGTAGGAATCAATAATAGTATATGTTGGGGCACCGGTAAATACTGCAACGAGAACAACTCGATACAGCAGTAGTATCATACGTAGAAAGAACATCCAAATATTTTACCTATGCTGTGTGGGTTTTGAGCTGTATTGTAAAGGCGGTATGCTCGGCGTGGGCTGTAGCGCGCGCTCTAACCCCTGGAGTTTATTACGTAGCTGTGGTGGCGCGATACTGCGGTGTACCAGGCGTATAACAGTCTAGCGTTCAATACCCGAATACCACGTAGCCCAGTACCACACTCCCATGCTGCTGCTTTGGACGGGAAAACTGAACTGCTGTGGTGCAACTTTCGCGTCCACCGCTTCCCCCCCCCCCTCTCCTGTCTCGAAAGGGTCTCATGCTGTGCTCCTGCGTCAACAAACAGTTCAAATGACGAAGGCTAAGCCAACAAAAGCATACGACCCCCCCCCCCCCATCTCCCCCGCCTCCTCCTCCTCCTCCTCCTCCTCGTGCACCCGCCTCTCTGCCCACGCTTCCTGTGCGTTTAGTATGCTATGCTCCGAACTCGGCTTTGCTCTCGCGTATGGTACGAGTATAGTATAGTTGCTGGTCGGATAGGGACAGGGCCAACGTACTGGTAGAAGAGCAGTAGACTACTTGTATTTTTTTTTGTCCATCCCATTTGTTATCTTCGCCCTTCTTTTCTCTCTCCCTCTTTAGTCGTAACTCAGACCCGGGTGGGGTCACTAAGTAGGCTCTCTTCTCTCCCCTCCCCACTATGGTACGTGCCTTACATTTTTATCGCGATAATATTTCAGCACGTTCTTCCCTCGTTGACTTGCGTCGGATTCCGCCTACGTACCCACGCCACGAGGGCGCTCTCAGCAATCGGTTCCTTTTTATTTATTTTAAATAAAGTCAAAATCTCAACACGGTGGGATTTGAACTCGGGTACCAACGCTATTTAAAATAGTAGCCTTTGAAGCTGACCACTATTATAGTCTACCGGGGCGGCCGGTTGTTATACCGGGCATCAATCTGTCCGGAAATGAAAGGAACGTGTGTGTATTAAAATTATCACTCGAATGGTCCTTACATTCCCGTGCTGGTTAGTATACCACCATGTCCGGATATGTAAGGACCCTTTATGCATAAAAAATAACTACACGAATGCTTCTTACATTTCCGGACAGGTTGCTTACAGCAGTAGCAGCCTACTCGTACAGCATACAATAGCTCTGCTGTGAAGGCAAGTACGTACAAGTACAGTGCAGTAGAAACCACTCACTTTCCCTACGACGTATACGAGATACGCAACAAAACCATCATGGATACTCGTAGTCACAAGGCCCGCAAGGCCAACACACGCGGACTTCACAACTGCTGTTATACTGTACAGTAGTAGGTACAACGACAATTACAGTTACTCGTATAGTAGTTGCGGCGGCGAAGCAGTGAAGGTTGCGAAAGAGAGCGAAAACTTCGTACACCAGTAGGTACAGCAGTAGACTACTTCTACACAGAACAACAGTATAGACTACTGCTTGTGTACGTACCAGGTACAGAATATGTACACTGCTGTACACAGAACAATAGTAGACTACTGCCGTGTTGCGTACCGTACACAGCAGTAGACTACTGAGGCAGTAGCCTTTACCGCACCACTGATTATTATCTAGGATAAAGTATGGAAATCGGGGAATATTTTATTATATACCTTTTAGTGTGGTCGACCAATTTTT
>MEHQ01000769.1:0-18982 GCA_008828725.1 Saccharina japonica | reverse complement strand
ATGTTGGTGGGTGGTGTTGGTGATTGTGGGACTACCAGCCCAGGGACCAACCGACCAACCCAGTAAATCTCTCACCCACCACGCACACCCATCAATTACCTGCCGGTCAGTAAAAAAAGGTTTATGTGCTGACCCAAATCGCTTAAAATAAAAAACGATCCCATGTCGCGAGTTAGGGGATATTCCGAGTTAGGGGATCCTTTTGCCTTGCGGGATACCCAACATCCTTGCGGGATACCCTCGCGCCTTGCGGGTTACCGTCCCTTCTTGCGGGATCCCACTGTACCGTGTGGGATACCATAATTCCTTGGGGGACCCCCAACCGTCTTGCGGGGTCAAATTGCGAGGGTTTCCCACCTGTCGGGGGTGCGTTACTCAAGTATCGCCTTTAGGGATCCGGGGATTCGGTTTTTACGTACGTCCGGACCGGCTGGCCTGAGATCGATTGGGGAGAGATCAGAGAGGGTAATACAGAGACGAGAGGGAGGGTGGGGTTGTCGCATGGTATAGGGTTGTAATGCTGTCTCTTGAGCAACGAGTTATGGATCACGGGCCGAGTCACGAGCGTAGGAACGAACACTGTGCCACTGAGCAACGACGCTCATGATGCGTGGCTTGGTTGGCGGCGAATTTCCGCCGCCTTTGAACTTTGACTTTTGAATTTGGTTGCCCTTCAAAAACGACGCAGAACTACAGTATATATTGAAACTAAAACATTATCAAACGTGGAAAACTAACGCTCAACTCTAGGCGGTATGCTCTGTTGAGTTCACTACTCGGCTACTCGCACTGCTGTAAAGCCTTGCTCCGGAAATCACACACGACAAGAAGCCATGCCTCGCGAGTCTTCACTAAAAAAACAACCGATAGCCCCAGCAGGTGATAAGCGAGCCCGAGGTTTGCGTGACAGACATGCTACGTTCGGGGGTCGAGGGCACTCGTCTTAGTCTTATTATTATAATGAGGCCCGCGAGCGCGAAGCGGGAGCCTTTTTCCCTTGGGTTTTCAAGGGGAAAAAGGCGCTTCATAGAGGATTGCGTCCTGCGTAGAAACCCATCTAGCGTTGTGTTTTCAGACTTCTTATGTTTGTTTGTTTGCGCCGATCAACATCGACGTTTGCACACCGCATTCAACGCACACGGCACCAACGCCAGTACCGCCGGACTCTGTGCACGCACACATTTTAACGAAGTCTTCTCGTTCTGGTATCGCTGCAACTCGTTCAGAGTTGGTCGAGCAAGGTGCGGCAACGTGTGTGTTTTACAGGCACATGTTTTTTTTTTATTTCGGGACGTAAAAGATCATAAAGTTTTTTTTTAAAATTAATTTACAACTGCCAAAATCAGGTATATCTGATCCATTTGAGCCAAAATCAGGTATATAATAAAACCAAGTAAAAAACGCACGCCACGAACGGTGTTTTTCAGGACTTTTTGGCTATGAGAAATAATCAAACATACTTCTGAATTTGCGCCTGAACAGCAGAATGATAGCGAATGTGTGTGTGTCCTCCAAACTCTTGATAAATGTTGTATGTTATTTTCAGTACAGGTAATATTATATGTCGTATGCTTTCATGGATTTCGTGATCACACTCACTCCTACGACGTGTATTTCCGTATTCTTGTACCAGGTACGTATGTGTATAGTCGTAGCCACATTGATAGCATACGAACAAAACATCGAGTTAATTTGAGACTGAACTGCTCGCTTTCCGTACCGTGTCAGCACGCAGCAGTACGTAATACCTGGTATATTACAACAGGTCCCTTGTGCTGTATGCGCACGTATGATACGTTCTGTAGTCGTTGTGACGGGTCGTATGTACGTACAGTAGTGTGGTGATGTCTTCGTGTCGGGCGTATAGGAGACAGTGTACATATGGTCTCTGATTGGCTCAAAATTCGCCAAAATCAGTTGAAAGCTAAACAAAGTAGACAAATCCAGGTGTACCTGACCATTTATTGCCAAAATCAGGTACGATGCGAGGCTGGCCAATGAGAGGTGTCCTAGCGTGCGATTTGTACTTGGTTTTAGTGTAGTAAGTACCTGTTTTTGGCATCAAAGAGACCAGGTGTACCTGATTTTGGCTAAAGCCCTAGATTAAAATATCTCACAGCGGCACAGCGATGAGTTTTTTCATTTGTTTATGGAGTTCTACCGAATGATACCCCCAACTCTATACGACGTGACGTACATACGAGTAGGCAGAACGTGTTTGAAAACAGCAACGTTTGAGCCGTGTCCCTAAAGTATGATGTAGGTGGTATCGTAAGGCCCACCCTCGCACTGATGAGGGGAAGAAGCTCTGCTGTAGATGTGTCGTACAGCAGTACAGGGGTCCGCATAAACGTTAGACCTGTTTGTTTTTCAATTCTGCCGATACCTTTACTGAAAGAACAAAGGCAACAAATCACCCGCCGTTTGTGTCCAACGGTGGCGTGAGTAAAATTGAAAATTCGCGTTTGCGTCTTTTTTTTCATGTCTTGTTTTTTCAGTATTCACCTTCGAAGGCATATTTCGTATGGGATTCCAAATGTCCAATTTTCAGTACACTTATTTCCCGAAGGCTATGAAAATCACATTCTAGACACGATATTAAAAATGCGATCACGGAGAATTGTGGCGATAGGCTATACGATAATCATGCAACTCGTTTTGGTGAAATATACTCATTTTTGATGGCGCTGAAAGATTTTCCGTTTCTGGGCCAGTAAGGAAAAACCCAGCAACGGAATTTTTTTCACCGCCATCAAAAATGAATATATTTCACCAAACCAGTAAGGAAAAAAGCCAGAAACAGAAACTTTTTCAGCGCCATCAAAGATGAATATATTTCACCAAAACGAGTTGCATGATGATCGTATAGCCTATCACCACAATTCTCCGTGATTATATTTTTAATATCGTGTCTAGAATGTGATTTTCATAGCCTTCGGGAAATAAGTGTACTGAAAAATTGACATTTGGAAACCCATACGAAATCTGCCTTCGAAGGTGAATACTGAAAAAACAAGACATGAAAAAAAAGACGCAAACGCGAATTTTCCTTTTTACTCACGGCACCGTTGGACACAAACGGCGGGTGATTTGTTGCCTTCGCTCTTTCAGTAAAGGTATCGGCAGAATTGAAAACAAAAACAGTTTGTTTTGGTTATGAATCTGGAATTATTATTATTACAGTGGACCATAATAAATAGGACCTACGGTACACACAAAAACCCATATATTCCCCGGTTTTTACTGACAGTATTTGGTCCCATTTACTATGGTCCTCCGTAATAGTATAAGTGCTGGATATGATCCACACTTAAACTAGCACATATAAAAACACACCCGATATAGACTACTACTTTCTACTGCAAAACCCTACCATACTTTAACCCCACCTTAATAACAGTCTCTACATTATCTGTGTGAACTACCAACCCCGTTATACGTGCCCTCCCACACTCCTAAACCCCCCTTTACCCCCACATTAATAATTTCTTCTTGTCTACCCCCTCCCCACTTAGTCCCTTGACCTGGTTGAATACCTCCCGCCACTGCGTTAGAAGCTAAAACTCTTGAAACCTTAACTTCCTCATCTCTTGTCGCTCTTACGTACGTCATAAAAGCGTCACTCTTCCACCTCCCCTGACGTTGGATTTCCATTACCGAAACCCCAACTGCCGCAAGTCTCGTTGCTCCCCCAATCCTGCCCGAATGCAACGCATACTCTCCCGGTACTAACCCTTGTCTTCCCACTAAATCCCTTAAGGACACTGTGGCCTGATTACGAGTCCACACTCTCCAATTACCTCCATCCGCATATGTAGCAAGAGGATAACTAAAGTCCAGAACAGGATACATCAGCATCAATTCGAGCATCACCTCAAAACCACCGACCTCACCCCTCAAATGAGAAACCGACGGCGGCATACTATCCCAATTGAAATCAGTCGCCCCAACCACCGTTTTCTTTCGTGAAACCACTTCCCCGTACCTCGTTTGGTCTCCGTTTGACCCTCTGAACAAAAGTTCCACCCGATCAGCGCAACGCCACAATTCAGGCGTTGATAACTGTGTCAATCCACAAAAAAAAAAGAAACATCTCCTCTCGTCAACCCAAAATCTTTGTGAATTTTTCCGTCGTTGTACGCAAACAACTCAGACGCACGGCCCAAAACAAAATAAAAGACCGCTAACATCATCCACATGACTTTGCCCCCTTCCCCCCACTCTGGTACGGTTGTCAATCCCTGTTTCAACATAACCCACGATATCGGACGCCTAATCCGTTGCGGTTCGCCCTTCAGTGCACTCTCCCTCACAATGCCTGCCTTCACCGATTTTACGATAAAATGTTTCATCGGCAACTCTATCCCGACACGACGATGAAAATGCTGAACTGCGACCAATTTCCCTTCAACCGTCGATGCTTTGTTTCCGCGCGAAAAGTACAAATGCGCCATATACTTCGCAATCTCTCTCGCTACCGCCTCCTCACCCAACTCCACATCCAAGTATACGCTTCTATGTACGGCATCTAAACGCCACTGCGTCCACAAACGCCAGGCAGCTGCATAAGTGACGTTTGTCGAAGGAGCCACTCCGACCGTCGACAATAAGCCTGCAAGACTCCCGAACACGTCGTCCCACCACTCTTCCCCAAACTCGCCTCCTGCCAATCAACATGCGGGAAAAGAGAAGACAAACGCGAATTAATCGTTTGCCGAGGCCACCTCGAAATGCCATCGGCCACAACATTTTTGACCCCTGGAATATGCGCAGCTTCAAAACACCAACCAGCCCGCATTTCAATTCTCCCCAAATATCGCATCAAAAAGGCAGCTCTCGGATCCCGTGTTCCCCCACACTTATTGACCCACGTCACCGCCGAAACGTTGTCGCCAAGCATAACAACAGGCGCGCCCACAATATTTGAGCGGTCTGACTTCTGCACCACCATCACATAAGCTGTCATTACCATTGCCAACAACTCCAACAAATTGATAGAAATTGCGTTGTGCGCTTTACATTTTGCACCCACCAATGACCTACTTTTCTCTTCGGTAGTTAAATCGTATCGCCACCAAATTCCTGTTTCTGCGCAGTAACCTCCGACTGCACTTAAAGTAGCATCCGACAACCAATGCCGTTCCGGAACCCATTGCGTGTGTTCGAAGAAAGATGAGTATAAAGAAACACCATCGACCAAACAAGGTTCTCGTAAAGCCCATTTCCACCACTCCAAATCCGCATGAAACTCTTGGCCTAATAGTATAACCGTGCCCTTCGGGACCGCCGCCAATTGCGTGTCACCATCATCTTGTTTCTCTTTCAGACCTACCATCAACAACAACCTCCAAACAAAGAAACGACCCGGCCTCACCACCTGGGCCACATGACGCAACTTTCCTGTCAAACTCCACATCTCTTTTGCCGTTGCAGTCTTTCTCGTTGACGGCCACTTTTGCAAAAGCTGTAACACCTCCTTACGTTTTCTTTCCGGCAATTTTATTCTCATTTTTTGAGTATCAATGTCAAAACCTAATACTTCTTGACACACAGCCCAATCTGTCAATTTCTTTTGTGACAAAACGGGCACCGGATTATCGCTAGACTTACCAAACATCCTTAAATGATCTGAAATTGCGGAAAGTGTTGCTATAAATAGTCGACTCTCGTTTCCACGCTTGCATGCTTCCAAATTCAGCATATCGTCGACGTACATCTCAGCGTAAAACTCCGCCTCTGGATTTCCCTGTAATTCAGGCACAACAACAACTCCAGGAGGAGCACACTTTGCACTCTCCCCTTCTGCTGGTGCCCAAACTTTCACGTCCTTTGCTATCCTTCGCGCATCTGGCAAAACCACAGCTGTGTTAACGTCAGTATTTCGATGCGAATGAAGAATTGCCGCAGCCATCAAACCCCACCATCCAGGGGACGAACGCCACCCGAACGCCAACCTGAAATCAATGACAATATATTCCCCTACCACATATGAAAAAATAGGTGCCTTATTCCACTCGATGTGAACTCTTCTAAAAGCATCCTTCACATCCATTTTTGATATGTAAATAGGCACTCCCGCGCCTACTTGCTCTCGGCGAGCGCACGTTTGCGCAATGAAGCGGAATAAAACACCACCCAACTCACACACCGGCGCTTTTTCAAAGTCCGTGTCTGAATTTACTCCTTGTCCTACTGTCAAATCCAAAATCACTCTCAATTTTTTCCGTTCATCTATCACGGCCAAAGGTGATATTCTCAGTCCACGAACCGCATGGGCTATTGACCGGTGTACCGGCAATACCCGACCACTCGCAATATCCTCCATAAGTCTGTCGAACAGCAAGTCGCTATGCTGTAAAACGCTCGAATGATTCCCATAATGCAGTGCTGTGTCTAAATTACCTCCTTCAATAACATCGACCGGCACTCCATGCCTAACAGCTTGCATTAAACGCTCCATGTCATGAAATCCTTTTGACCCGAAATGCTGCTCTATCAAGATTGCATCACGATGAGCAGCCATCACTTCCCCGCCAAAAAATGCGGCAAGGGTTCCCATCATACCATCACATATAAGGGCCCCTTCTGTTGCAATGTCCGCAATTCTTAGCAATTCGATCAAAGCATCCGACCTTTCCACCGTTTTGTGCAAAACATTTAAAGCATCATATCTTTCTGTTTCTTCAACACAACGTGCCTTGTATTCTGCCAGTTTCTTCTTTGACGCATGATAGTCCTTCTGCAATACCTTCATTCGCGCCAGAATATCACATTCCGACACCGTCCGATCCATTTCCTCACGGTAACCATCACCTGAGCCGATACATCCGCGGTAATATTTGCAAATGGTATGTCATTATATCGATTAATTAACAACAACTCATTAATACCACAAAATCCGAACTACTGTAGTCCGTCCTTAATCCATTTTTACTGTACCAACCTTCACAGTATAGTAGTCAGTAATTATGGTTCATGTTTTCCTTGAGTTCTGTACTATCTTTCATGATAGTCATACTAAACATGGTTAATTTCCTCCTAGCCTTTCTTCACAATATGCAGTACATATCACCTCATATTATGGTCCTTTATTTTTTGTTTTGTACCCTTTCATCATGAACGGTGAACATAGTTCACTTTATATCATGGTCCAACCTTTCCTTTCTGGCCTTTCTTCATAATATTCAGTAAATAAATTTCACCTCATACTATGGTCCTCCTTGATACTTGGAAAATAAATAAAACGTTAGTCTTATTTTATATATTTCCTTCACAATAATCAGTAAACATAGTTCACTTAGTATTATGGTCCGTCCTTTCATCATGATCGGTGAACATAGTTCACTTTATATCATGGTCCATCCTTTCCTTTCTGGCATTTCTTCATAATATTTAGTAAATATAATTCACCTCATATTATGGTCCTCCTTGATACTTGGAAAATAAATAAAACGTTAGTCTTATTTTTTATATCCTCCCTTCACAATAATCAGTAAACATAGTTCACTTAGTATCATGGTCCATCCTTTGGCCGTTCTTCATAACAATCAGTAAATTAAATTCACCTCTGATTATGGTCCTCCTTGATACTTTGATAAATTAAATATATATATATATGTGTACGTACACATATATTTTTATTTCTTTTGTATCTCCCTTCACGACAGTCAGTGAGCAACGTTCACTTTATATCATGGTCCATCCTTTTTCCTATCTTCATAACATTCCGTAAATTAAATTTACGTTATATTATGGTCCTTCTTGATACTTGGGGAAATTAAAATTATATACGTACGCTTGACGTACGTACTAAGTATAGTTTTAATTTGTTTCATATCCCCCCTTCACGATAGTCATTAAACATAGTTTACTTTGTATCATGGTCCATATTTTTCCTTTCTTCATCACATTCGGTGAATATAAATTCACCTCATGTTATGGTCCTTCATGGTACTTGGAAATTAAATACCTCCCTTCATAACAGTCAGTGAAATATGTTTCACTTTGTATCATGGTCCATCCTTTTTCCTTTCTTCATAACATGCAGTAAATTATTTTTTACTTATGTTACGGTCCTTCCTGATACTTGGGAAAAATTAAAAATCTATACGTACGTATAATTTTTAATGTATTTCGTATCCCCCCTTCACGATAGTCAATTAACCATAATTCGTTAACTTTGTACCATGGTCCATCTTTTTCATAACATTCAATAAATTTAAATACACCTCATGTTATGGTCCTCCTCGGTACTTGTAAATAAAATACCCCCCTTCATAACTCTCAGTGAAACATGATTCACTTTGTACCGTGGTCCCTTTTTAATTTCATCCTTCATAACTTTCGGTAAAACTAAATTTACCTCCAACTATGGTCCTCCTTGATACTTGACAATAACAAATACGTACTCGTAATATTAATACTCGTACGTAGTTGTTTTTTAATTGTTATGTATACCCTCTCTTCATGATAAACAGCAAAAAATGCTCACTTTCTATCATGGTCCACCCTTTATTTTTGACAATACTGCATAATACCGTAAAACAAACGTTTCCTTATAGTATGGTCCGCCATGGTTAATATTGTAAGTCCTCATGATATTTACAGTAACAGCGTTGCTGCTCATGTCAATATGCATACCTTCATGGTACTTGTCCAAAGTATACATAATCCCCCTCAAAAATTAAATCAACAAACCAAAAACACAAAAAGACAAACAAAAAGAAAATTAAAACTCGAAATTTAAAATGAAAGAAAAACAACGTAAAAACAAAGGCAATAACCACGAACCTTTGACCAATTTCCCTCATCCTTCCGAAACCAACCTTTTTCCGAACCACCATTTCCGTCCCCAGAAACTCAATATATATATCATTCAATATACATACAAGATTCATACCGCGCATTCACTCACCCATCACGTCCTTCAACGAAACCGACTTCGGGGGAGGCACACCCTGGTGCTCTACCGACCTAGACGAACCGTCCAAGTTAGTAGTCCACGAAATTGGTCGCCATCTCCCCCCCTCCAGTACCGCGCCTGCTCGTCGACTCGTTGCTGGCCCCGTAAACGAACGGAGCCCGTGTCCTCATCCGCGAGCACCACCACCGCGTCCCCGGCCACCAAAACCACCCCCACCCCCAAACATTGAAGCCGAACCGAAGGAACCCCCCACCGGCGCCCCCCCTCCCCGTCCGCTCCCTCCTCCTCCTCCTCCTCCTCGTCCGAAACCACCCCCAAAACCTGAACCGCCCAGTGCTGCCCCCCCCCCCCCCCCCCCTTAAAACGACACGATTGGCCCAACGAGCATCCCTCATTCTTCCAATGGTGAATGCACGTACCGCGAGGACAGCCAGAAGCTTCCAAATCCCTTGTTCTCGACGTAGCTGCAAACGCTTGTGGTGTGGCCTGAGCCAGCTGCCGCGAATAATTCACTCCCCCCGACGGCGTGCCCTTCCTCTTTCCCAGCGAACCTCCACCCTCTCCGCTCCGCTTACTTGTCGCGCTAAATCCTGACTGAAATAACACCTGTTGCTGAACCCCTCTAATTCGGTCAGTAGCTGAACGAGTCCTCGGAAAAACCGGCGACGGCAAATCTGGAACACTCTGACCCGGCATAGGCGGACCGTTTGGGTACGACGTCTTGAGTGCGGCCGCCACATCCCCGATCGCTTTTGCCACATCCACGAAATCCTGGTCAATCGAGGCCATAATCGCTTGAGATATGTACGGCCCAAACTCCCCGGCTAAAACCTCCTGGTATCTTGCTGCATACGCGAACAGCTCTTGTCTGACGTCGCGCAATTCCTGAAGAAAGGCCCCTGCCCGAGTGTATTCCCCCAAGACGACCTCGAAGCCCCTCATCAGTGCGGCGAAGCGATCTTGAAAGGTAACATTCGCTGCAACCGACGTCCCATTTTCCATCGAACCCCCCCCCAAACCCCCTTCTTCGGCGCGAACTGTTGTATGCGGACCCCGGAGCACGATGTCAACATCTTGAAAACAGCCTCGTTCACGACCAGATCTTCGCCTAGCATTTCTTGAATCTACTCCTTGGTGAAAAACTGCACTACTCCTGACAGTGCAAAAAATCGCTTGGTACCGTCTTTGCTCCATGCCGTTATACGACGCTTCGCCGCCTCTTTTTCTTCGATGGCCTCATTAGGATTTGGTGCAATGATCGCCCCGTCGTGAGATGCCCCTACCCCCGCCAGTTGAGCTCCTACTCCCACTGCTGGTTGATGATTTTGCATCGTATTGACTTGCTCAACCAACCCTTGAATCATCGGCAATGCAACCGCCAGCTGCTCAACGATGGTTGTAATGCGAGCCGTATTTTCGTGCATTTGGTCCGCAAAACCGACCTGCGCCACCACGAGATCATTACCCACAGCCGCTCCAGCAAGTACCTGCTGACCCGGCTCTGCACCCCCTCCTCCGATCCCACCATGCATCGCTCCTGCTCCTTCGCCAATCACTACCTCGTCCACATCAAGCGCCCCGGCCGCAACCCCAGCAGCTGCTGCGCCGAGAGCAGCTGCAGCAGCAATTCCGGCGTCAGCTATAGCAGGAGCATTCTCCACAGCAACAGCAGGAACTGCCATTCCATCCGCATTCCCCGCAGCAGCAACTGCAACAGCAGCCGCAGCCGCAGCAACCCCAGCAGCCGCAGCTGCAGCAGCATCTTCATCAACCCCCACGTTGCCTGACCCTTCTCCCCTTGCTGCGTCGGCACCGAGTGGGTGTGCGTTTTTCCACGCTTGAGCTGCCGCCGCTGCCGCTTCTTGCGCACTCCCATGATGACTCATTTCCATTTCCCGCTGAACCCCCCTTCTTCTTTCAACTGCCCGACCTTCCACCCAGCAGTGCCAAACCCTTGCTCGTCAACACCACGAGTAGAGCCCCGTACTAGATGGTCTTCTTCCTTCCTGCCTCAAACCTTCCAACCTCTGTCTCTCCAGCTCAACCAACTGCACCGCCATGATACGTACTTGATAGACCTTTCCCGATCCCCTCTTTCAATCATGCCAACGATTCAATACCTCTCCACAAACCCCAGATTTCCTTCGTTCAATCTTCCACTTTTGAAATATCAACTTTTTCCGGTTTTCAGACATAAAGATGCAAAATCAACTAACTTTTTTTTATTTTTTTTATTTCCAGAAACACTTGCGCGGAAGGACAACCGTTTTAGACGTGTGTTTGAAATTCCTATCGCGTATCGGTGCCAGGAGAAACATGTTTCTCAAGTTCTGGGGAAAATGTTGAAAAATCAATCTGCACGGATTATAAAAACAAAAGTCTTTTTCACTGTGTGAAATAATTTTCACACCAAAAACCATGAGCGCTGAGGTGGGGAGCTATGACCAAAGGCCGCCGACCATTTATTCTCGAAAAACAAATGGCTTTTGAGGGAAATATGAGTGAATTACTTCTGTAGTATATTGCAGGTTATTTATTATTTCCATCTACTGTTTCACAAATTGTTCGATATACAGAAATACTAGGTCCAGGTCTTTACTTTTAGTTTGAAGCGAAATAATATTGCGTGAGATACTTATATACCTAAAATGAACCGAAATTGTCTGGGGGAAATGTTTTTTGATGCCATGTTGCGTAACTACTCCATATTGAGTGTGTGTGTTTTTTTATTGTTTTCTCGTTCTTATTATCTATTCCTCTTGTCTTTGCGGTCACGAATATGGTTATGACTGTGAACGATATTGGAAACATCCTATGCCGGACAAGTACACAGTTGAAGGTAGAATCTCGTTTTATGTTTCACGCGGTAAACTTTGATGGCGGGACTTTTTCCCAACGTGCTTTTACTGCTGTCAAAAAAAAAAGTGCATATAATATGTCTCTGTCATGAGTGTGTCAACTGGATGATGAGCACCTCTGGCTCGGGTGTTTGGCCATCAGTGCTTGCCCTGAGCCGTGTGTCGACGCTAGTAGTCTATTTTGGTCTATCCCAGCTTAGTTGTGTCAATATTGTCGTCAGTACTTTTACTGGTGATGTGCTACTGCCTGCTTACGATCATATACCTTTTATTTCGGGTGCATCTCTAAACCATCAGACAACTAAAACGTTTATAATATAATTATACCTGTGTCGTCATCAAGACAAGAGATATATTTAGTCTTATTCACCATTCTCATTTCGAGTAAAATGAAGCCAAACATCGTGTTTTAACTATCCGGCGTCGGCTTTGGCAAAATTTGTCTAAAGGCGCCTCCGGCAGGCCCTCCGAGGGTAACTTCAGCTTCGCCCGGGGGGGCTTCCCTTAGGTCCTATTAACTCTACGCCCTCTGTACACAGGGGTACTATGACTTGCACCTCTACTTGGGCCCCGTAAACTGCAACATACAGATGATAACATCATTACTTGCAAAACAGAGTTATACTCGTTGCCCAGCACGCCAACCTAATGTTTTTCGTTATTTCCGTCTCGTATTAATAGTCAGCTCTATAAGTTTGAGAAATGAAACGTGTACCCCGTACCCGTAATACAGAAATAGGTATCACTCGCACCAAACCTTGTATTACCTCGTGTGTTCCATGAATATTGTGGGGTTTAGAAAATTATGAATATTTAGGTACTTGGTTGATTTCCGGGTATTAATCGTCTTCTATGATACTTGTACTCAGAGCCGTTCGCCTTGGTAGAGTAGTGTTGAAGTGCAAAGGTTATGTACGTATACGGCTGATATTATTATGTTCGGTGAGTACGTACCGAAATATACCTGGCGACTTCCTTCCTCGGTAAATACCGGTACTCGACACTTCCGTAAGTTCGGTGCTTTTTTAATACCTGTACTGGACACTATGGTAAGTTAGGTACTTTTTCAACACCGGTACCCGACACTTCAGTAAGTTCGGTACGCTCAACAAAAATACCCCCGGGACCGGTATACCCTACCGAACTTGCCTTTGCAACTTTGCATAAGTAACAGCAGTAAACACCCTGAACGTATGACAAGCTTATTTGCGCTGTATTGGAGCAGGCTGTTGTGGATAATCCACCTTATATATTTACTCGCCTCCACCGGTTCTGCTGCTGTCTGTGACGGACCCACGCTCATCAAGAGTTTTTGTAAAACCTAATTTCAACTTAACTGGCCTTATGTACTCCTCGCTCTAGGATAGGTCCCCTGGAGCTCACTCCCGAAAACCACGAGACATTAAACAAATAGCAGACCTGCCTGTGGTGGGTCAACCCCTGCTGTGGCGAATGAGAAGTAGTTGCTTTACCGAGGCTACCGTTGCTACACGCTATTTGTCAAGTTCTTTTTTTGTTAATGTGCTTTGTCGCTTCCCTTTTAAATTCATCGCGAATGGTTTTGCAAGAAATTTTCTTATTCGATAAACGATTACCACTAAGTTGCTAGTGATGAAAGTAATATTTACTCCGGGAAGCGTCAAGTTAAAAGTTGTTTTGTAAACAACAAATATATGGTTTCCATGGAACCCTAAGTAAAGTATTTTTTGTAGAGTATTGGATCACGTCATTAGCCAAAAATAGGTATACCTACGCACTTGGAGTTATCTATAGGTACACTAACTGTGTGATGTACACTGATACGGCTTTTAGGTCCGCCTTTTTTCGGGCGTACGCTCCATTGTAAATACTAATAGCTCAAAGAGCGCAGGTAAACCGATTATCGACTACTCATTTTGGCTGGCAACCAAAAACAACACAGACGATCACATCAGATGCCATGAATGTCAATCGGCCGACCGTATCAGTACAACCACTGATACTTCTGATTTATCAACAATACCTACAAGCGACATATCGTATCGCGATCAATGGATTACGTTTCCAGTACGTGACCCCTTCTACGCACACACACACATATACGACGGGTAGAAACGACGATGGCGTGTGTTTTCATGCCGTTATACTGGAAGTACTACAGTAATAC
Source organism: Saccharina japonica (assembly GCA_008828725.1). Taxonomy (NCBI): domain Eukaryota; class Phaeophyceae; order Laminariales; family Laminariaceae; genus Saccharina; species Saccharina japonica. The sequence goes on along the minus strand of MEHQ01000769.1, from coordinate 5,055 downwards.
AATATATCAAGGTTCCCCTCCGGGACGTGCCTAGGGAAGTGGCGCAAGGACGAACATGAAAAGCAAACAACGTATATATATATAAATTGACTTGGTTTTTGTGAGCGGACCGGAAATGACTTGGTTTCAGTGTGGGTTCCAAATTGATTCGTTTTTTTGTGGGTGGTATGCATTGCCTTTTTTTTGTGTGCGGGCAGGAAATGAACGAAATTCATTGCCTTTTTTTGTGTGCGGGCAGGAAATGAATGAAATTAACTAGCTTCAGTGTGGGGGATCGAAATGGACTTGATTTCAGAAGGGATCGAAATCGATTTGGCTTTTATTATTTCGTTTGCCCCCCGACGATATGCAGCATGAGCTTCAATACACACACCCAGTGTCCGTGCCGACTCTTCATCCCAGAGAGATATTTTCCTGCGGGAACAAATCATTGTATTTCCTGCGACACCCGGCCCCCGTTTCGTACATTCTCTAAAGCCTACGATACAACGCCATTTTTTTAATTAATTAATACTATTTCAAGTCATTAATTAGTTTTCACCTTCGAAGGACACGATATTGAGCACTCATAAGCATCCTCGAACAGAAGAAAATCAAGGCCACCATATGTGATATCTCACTCCTTTCTTTGTCATACGTAATTGCTGTTGTATTTAGTGTCTCGATCGAAAGTGAGCTATTAATACAGTAGTTTTTGATGGTGGGCCGATAATGACTTGGTTTTAGTGTCGGGATCCAAATTGTTATGTTGTAGTGTGAGGATCGTAATCGACTTGGAGTTCGTGTGGTCAGTCGAAATTGACTTTGTTTTTGTGTCGGGGCATCGAAATGAACTTGATTTTTAGAGTTGGCATCTAAAATAAAACTTTTGATTTTAGTAGTCGGGAATCAAAACATTACTTGTTTCAGTGTTGGGGTCGAAATTAAGCTTTATCGTTTATGGGTGGGGATGGTTTGTGTCGGGGATTTCGAAGTTCGAGTTTTTTATATCATACGTAATTGCTGTTATATTTTTGAGTGCTTGGTGTCTCGATCAAAATAGAGTTACTGTAGTTTTGTGAGCGGGCTGAAAATGATTTGGTTTTAGCGTCGGGGTCTAAATATATTAGGTTTTAGTGTAGGCATCGTAATCTACTTGGATTTGGTGTGCGTAGTCGAAATTGACTTAGTTTTTGTGTCGGGTCATCGAAATAGACTTCAGTTGTAGAGTTGGCATCAAAAATAACTCGATTTTAGAGTTGAGATCGAACATTACTTGATTTCAGTGTTGGAATCGAAATGATCTTATGGTTTTTGTATGAAGGTGGTTGAGTGTCGGGATCGAAGTTGACTTGGTATTTGTGTGGGGGTCGAAATGTGCTTTGTTTTTGGTGATACACGTACTCGTATATACGTACGAGTATAATAAGGGAGGAAACGAAAAAAAAACACACACAACTGCCGGTACACACAACAAATCAGTTGTATCCCTGAGAGTGCTCGCGGCCAACGAGTACTTGCCAAATCCCTGAAAAAATATCCGGGTACTCATATCAGCTGTTTCTTGTTAGGCTTTCAGTCGGGTGTACATACTGAACGCCGTTTTTGTAGTGTCTACTATGATAATAATAATTACAGCAAGCGTTACACTGCCTATCATACGTACAACTATATATATATGCATGGCTTTTAGCATTGCATACTACACGCCATACAATTACAGAGGGCCCTAAAGATACCCACTCGTGTCCGTTACGTGTGATGACAGAGATTCCCAGAGTAGTAATCGTACGTACTGCTGTAGTTGGTACCCGGGCATTTGCTAAAAGAGATAAAGCTCCATAATAAATAGCAGTAAAAAAACAACAGTCGTACTTGTATACATACCTGCATGCCAAACAACGAAAGGAAACAGAGGAAATGTCCGGGGTTCGAACACGTACTCGTAGTCGGACCGCGTATAATACGTACATGTTACATGCTTATTTTCCAGAAATAAATATTGTTCGTTTTTGGAGTAAAACCGCCCGAAGACCAGTATGCTCTCATACGTCGGCATGTAGCATGAAGGGCACACGCGTGGCACATGGAAGACACATGGAACCCCATCAGCAGCAGCAACAAGCAAGAGAGAGGTGGTGGTGGTGTGGTTTGGTGATGGATTGCTGGCTCCTATGAAAGCAACGAGTCGAAGCAACAACAAAGTAGTGCACAGCACAGATCTGTTTCCGAGGCGCACAGGCAGTGTTGTACCTCTCTGTCCGGAAGTGTAAGGATAGTTGGTATATATTTTTAATGAACAAACGTTTCTTACATTTCGGGACAGCAGAGAGATTCGTACATGAGCATCGATCTGCAGGTACCACGAGTTTGGAAGTTGGCAGGCTCCGACAAACGCAAATCACCACTACTGCTGTACAGCACGGATTTATGGCACGCGCATGCATGGTGTGATGCCTGCTGTGCTGCTGGGCGGCAGGGTTGTAACATTGAGGTTGTGCTGTAGCATGCTCTCTGCAGTGCTGCTGCTGTGTTCTTGCCTGCTCCCAGCAGTGCTCCCGGCAAGAAACACACAAAAAAACGCATGATGGAAAAAAAACAGTCGTGCTCTCTGCATGTTCTGTGGTCGACCTGTGGTATGTCTGACTATTTTCTGGCACGTACGTACAAAATAAGGCCTCATGCAGAGAACCCGGGAAATCGTCTTATCCACTCCCGCGGGAAAAACAACTTTGAGCGCCCGCCACGCGAGCCACAGTGCTCGGATCGAGTCGAAACCTCGACCAATGTGTCCGGCCGGGCCTCACGTGTCGGGGTACTTAACGTTTTGCCGAAAAGCGCTCGTGACCGAAAACATGGTCTGAAGTCGTGGCTGTTTGTCTGTATTTCAGTTGCCAAAAAAGTGAATGCGTTTGAGGTATCTATAGGTACATTTGAAGCGAATAATAGATGATACACACATCGAGTTGCCGGTATTATAAGTGTACCTGCGCATGTTGAGTCATATGGTGGGGTACAAATGGAGCACGACACAATATCAAGCGGGACTGACACAAAACCAGTCGGACCCGGGAGTCGTTTCCGGTGTACATTATGCAGTGTACCTAAAAATGGCTTATAGAGCGTAGGTATACGCACTATTAGGTTATGCTAATTTAGTTACTGACGGCATTAATGTACATGATTAGAAAAAACACTAATGTTTCAGTACAAGCAGCACTCGGGAATGAGAAAAAGTCAATTGGAAACCGAGATACTGCGAGTGCACGAAGTACCTGAAGTAGAGTGCTGTTTGTATACTTCCAAGATCCTGTCATCATATGTTTCGTTTTGAAGGTTTTTTACCAAGTCACAGAAGACTAAATCCTATGAGTTTGAACGGCCGGTTTTTGTAAAAATTGTAACGATGCACCGTACGTACTGTATACACTGCGCGTCTACTGAGAAGTGGTTGAAATAAACTGTACGTTTAGGTGCATGGAGTAATACCGTACTGATAACTTTTTGTAATAAAACATATATTTTTTATACTCAAAAACTGTGTCGAATGGTCTACATCGCATAAACGCGGATTATCTGTGCCGTAGGTCTGGTGAAGGTCAATTTGTTTTTTTAATAGTACATGTACGGCTTAACAAGCAATGAACTTTGTACTACCGTGGGAAGCGTTTTCTTGAGGATCGTTACGTCTCAAAGCTGGCAACGAAAAGGAGGCCACAAGGTCACTTGCCCCGAAACACCATTAATCTGTCTGGTGTATGCTTTAAAGTTCTGCTCACCCTCGTCCCGCGAAAATACAGGTATAAGCCTACTTCGTGCAAGTTATTTTCCTGCCTTCCGCTATTATATACAACTACTACTACTACGCCCGGTACGCGGAGCCAGCATGTTATGCCTGATTGCGTGTGTTATTATTCAAAGGGTATCATTGAATAACCATTAATGATCAAATAAAATCTACAAGCCGCTTGAGCCGGGTATAAAAAACATAAGTCGTTGGATATCATGAAGGAGGCTTTGAAAAGTTTGTATGAAGAATAAATGTTTTGGATGATGTGTCAAATTTCTGACCTTGGTTATTTGACAAGAGGAGGTTTTGTTTGCCTTATAAACAACAGTTATCGGTGAGGCCTATGAATTGTCTTGCCGGTAATGTTTTTCACCATACCACAGTATCGCTCACTCGTTGCAGAGCAGAAAGTACTGGCACGTGGTCATGTTCCCCTGAATGGTCTGTGCCGGCTGACGGGGCTCCAAGTGCGCCCTAGAAGGAGAAGCTGGTCGAAGGCAGGTTAAGACAGCGCTCAGTGTCTTATAAGTAGGCCTAGCTTACCGGTTTCATGCGGGACGTCCAGTTATAGGAATCTTGCGGTAACTCGGGTCGTGCCTCTGTTTTAAGCCGTCCCAAAGTGCAGGGTCAACAGGATGAGGTTATTAAGGCAATATTGGCGTTTTCGATGTAAAAAAAATACTGTTGCGATTCTTGTTATGATTTGAGTTGAATAAATGATGCTCACTCATTTTTTTTTTCTTTCTTTTCCATCCCATGAATTTTCTTCGCCCTTCTATTCTCTCTCCCTCTTGAGCCGTAACTCAGATCCGGGGTCACTAAGTACGTAGAGCTCTTCTCCCCCCCCCTCCCCACTCCGGTACGTGCCTTTCATTTTTATCGCGAGAAGATTTCAGCACTTTCTTCCCTCGTCAACTCTCGTCGAATTTTGCTTATCCACGCTATAATATGCGCTCTCGACAGTCGATGTGTCAGTTGAGAATAAAAACCTCCATGGGGAGAATCGAACCCTCGACATCCGACCCAACAGGCTTCGTGGCTACCAGTTGGACCACCGGAGCGATCTGGGCGGAAATTGCGCTGCGCTGCGCAAGGCAGGGTGGTGAAGCATAATCGCAATAACAATGTCATGAGGGGTCGGCTCCTCTACGCATACAGGCATAAATACCGCACTCTGGGCGGAAATAAAAGGAATGCTTTGTATGAATATTAGTGTTTAAACGATCCTTATATTTTCGTCCAAATTGGTATGGTTTTTCCAAGAAAAGGCGGGCATGTTTTTGCTT
>MEHQ01001506.1:166319-190041 GCA_008828725.1 Saccharina japonica | reverse complement strand
CTCTCTCTCTCTCTCTCTCTCTCTCTCTCTCTCTCTCTCTGCTTCCGTTCGTATTATACATAGGAACGTATTACCCTTAGTAGCCCCTTAGGAACTGGTCCGACGAATTTGGGGACAAAACACTTGGAATTAGTGTGGGACATTTTGATCACAGTTATGAATGGGTTAACTCCTTGGGGAGTGTTGGAATAGCGACTAAAAACAACGAATGATATCCTGGGGGTTATGAGCCGTCTACGGCCACCGTGCGCGCCCGGCAACACAGTACGGGCAGGGGATCATGTCTACGCGCCCGTGCCGTACGACTCCCTGTACTGCTGTAACCGGGAGGAGACTAATTTGCAACTATTATCACTGCTATAAGGATTTTACCCTGGGCTGGTTAATGGATCGATCGTTTATCCCTTGTAGCTCAGTATAGCGTTAACCCCTTAAGAATTGGTCCCAGTTATTTGGGGACAAACTACTTGGAATTAGTGGGGGATACGTTTTTTTTTTTCCCAGTTCTGAACGGGTGAAGGCATTAGTCCGTGGCATCGACGGCAGGACATGGGTTGTACGAGTGGTCGTGAGATTCGAATCACTCACGACCACCATGAACACTCGTTCTGAAAAAAAGCGAGGTTCCTCGTGTCAGAACCTGATAAAACACTCTCTTCCTTGGGTCCCCAGAAACTGTTAGGAACTTTGGACCACTATATTACGGTGGACCATAGTAAATAGGACCTATGGTAGACACAAAAACCTATATATTTACCCATTTTTACTAACAATATTTGGTCCTGTTTACTATGTATATATTTGTTTTTTCCATCCCATTTAATATCTTCGCACTTCCGTCTTTCTCCCTCCCTAGTCGTAACTCAGATCCGGGGTCACAAAGTAGGCTCCTCTCCCTCCTCCCCCACTACGGTTCTTGCCTTGATTGATTTTTTTATCGCGCAGAAGGGTTAGCCTTCCCAACGGCTCGTCCGATTTTCGATCGAATTTTGCGTAATCTCACGCTTCTCGCGATTTCAGCTAGTCAAGATTTTTTTTGGGAGAAAACAGTCCCTACGAGCTATGCACACTGGAGGGGCTCAGAATCTCGTGACCATTGCGCTTAAACAAGCTTCGGGTTTACCTGCTAGCCCACCCTGGGGCAACCGGCGCGACTTACTATAAGGTCCGCGGAATGGGCACGCTACGGCCCATGGCAAAGACCAAAGACCCCCAGCGTTCTGACGGGGGGGAGGGGGTACTCATGTCGTGACGCCGTATCGTAGTATCCATAGACCCTCCCTACAATTGCCGGGACGGAGCACGTTGCGTTTTCACCAAACCAGGCAGGCATTGCTGTGCACCAGCGACGAAGCGAAACGATGAAGGTATATTGGGGCGAGTCGCATGGAGGAGTGACTGCATCGCTGCTAAAACCGCTGAGGCGGACTTGCATATGAGGACGACAGCCTCCAATGAATTTTGATTAATTTCTGGGTTTTGATGGGGGGGGGGGTGTTATACATTTTATTAAGGTCTAGATTGGACATCATAGATGGTCGGAGTAGGGATAAATAATAGTTTTGTACGGAAGAAGGATAGTAAATAATTGTTGAACTTTTCCTGCAGTGGGGTAGTAAAATGCGGTATGAGAGATTTAATTTGTATTTGGGTGGGGCGATCGTTAATCCTTTACCAGTAGTAGCCCAACGGTGTCTGATGCCTCAAGCAAAAGGTTGACATCTTCACGTTTGGGCTCGTCGAGGACAGGCGTTTCGGAAATGCCTTTCACTTCGAACGTTTTTTTTTTTATAGAAAGGCTTGCTCGCGCGTGCGTCCCTTGAAGAACATGTCCGCCCTTCGGTTCTGGTGTTCCCCAGGATATGATATTGAAACGAAAGCGAGTTAGGTCAACGTATACCGGCCGCATAACCGTATATCACCTACCGCATACGGATTTACCGATCGCCCCAGAAAGATCCTGCCGTTCAGAGTGTGGAGGGGGGGGGGGGGGGGGGGGAGTGTTAAAAGGATTACCCTGGGCTGTGGGTAATCGAGGTATACCGACGTCCCAAAGATCCTGCCGTTCAGAGTGGGGGGGGCGGGAGAGTGTGACAAGGATTAGCCTTGGCTGTGGGTAATCGATCGATCTTTTACCCCTATAGCTCAACAGGTAATACCCTCACAACAGTCAGTAGTTGGTCTCGATAATGAATATATTGAGAGGAAACACGGTGTGGTGTGCGTTATTTGCATCATGAACATACTTTTTTCTTTTTTCAGAAGATCGTGGACCCTACGAGACAAGAAAGAGTATTGAATCAACTAGAAATAAATAAAACTTGTTTTCCTCCCGACTATCGAGGGGGAGCAAAGCCCGCGTCCCCGGTGAAATGAAAGGTGAATCTCGCCCTTGCTAGAGTCAAGGTCGCGGGTTCGAGCCCCCCCCTAGTGCATGCTCGTAGGGACTTTTCTTGCAAAAAATATCTTGACTACGTACTTAGCGGAAAGCGCGAGAGCGTGAGTTAGCAAAATTCGATGAAAATCGACGAGCGTTGGGAATGCTGTGAACCCTCTGCGCGATAAAAATCAAGGCACGAACCGTAGTGGGAAGGAGGGAGAGGAGCCTGCTTTGTGACCCCGGATCTGAGGTATATACGACTATGGAGGGAGAGGGACATAAGTGCGAAGATAATGAATGGGATGGAAAAAACAAGAAGAAACAAAAAAAAACAAGCAAGCGAGAACACGGCAGCAGCCAACCAAATCGTGTGCCGAGCCCGAGGAGGAGAGACAAATGACCCGCATTGAAACTGACTACTCGTATATGGACCAGATGTGTGTGTAGCATCAACCAGAAGATAAAGAAAAACGCCCCGACGATTCTACCAGATATATGTCGGGAGTCACGCCTGGCTCGAGGTGTGTTGTGCGGGGTGTTGTTTTTTTATGCTGTTGTTAGTGTCGCCTAACGCGTGTGTAACTTTTACGCTAGTTTTAGTGTACATGCATGTGGTACACCCTATCCATAGGGATTTAGACTACTTGTCAAAATAGGGCACTTTTAGTGTAGGCCGGTGGGAGTCACGGTCTGAATTATGGATTTAAAATTTAGAGTCTCAGTCGATTCTCGACCGGATAATAAATAGTAGATGGACGCCGTGAATTGACCAGAGAGTAATTTGACTGGACCTTCCTTGGTCAATTTGTCGACCTCCTCCGACGATTGATGTGGGCAGAGACAGCGCAGCAGCAAACACCACACCGTAGCATGCGTCCTATCGTGTCCCAACACATTATTTTCGTCCCGCGATTTTTTTTTTTTCATCGTGTTATATAATGTATATTGTACGTCAGGTCCTGCACCAACGAAACAAGAACTCCTACGAGTAGACTCGGGGGGGGGGGGGGGGCGATTCTTGCAACATGCGAAAAAAACGGCCCGGCTTCCACGCAGTTTTTTTTTTCTCCCCCGCCTTCCACATCCCACGCGCCACAAAACAAGCCTCCATTGTGCAAAACCGGCAAACTAACCGACCCTAATATACCGGTACCCACCCACCAACCCACCCACCCACCCACTGCAGTAGAAAATCGTACAAAATATGGGGCCGCAAGTACGTAATGATACTATTTTGTGTAATCCTTCCCCACCTCGTACAATAAAATACGCCACCTACATTTTCCAAACATAAGTGCGCAGGGCTGCCGGTCGTATTTATATGATATCGTGCTCTTGGTGTGACTTTGACACCAGCGAGATCACTACTCGTATATACGAACCAACGCAACAAAAAAAAACTAAAAAAAGGCGAGAGACGTATTTTACTACAGCGTTAAAAAGCCACCCCACCCCCCAGTACAATACCACTTCCTTCATCCATGTGACCACCGCGCGGTGAAAGCTCGTATTATATGTAGTTTTTCTCCGAAAAACTGCCGCTCGACCCATCCACTCACCCACCCAAGTAGTGGGTAAGAAAGTGAGTTTTGATTATCATATATCGAAATTTACTCCGATATATATCGAACTTCGACATATCGTTTCGGATTTCCGATATATCAAACTTCGACATAGCGTATCGAAATTCCGATACATCAAACTTCGACATAGCGTATCGAATTTCCGATATATCAAACTTTGACATAGCGTATCGAACTTCCGATATATCGTATCGAAATTCCGACATATACCGAACTTCGATATCCGATATATCATATCGAATCAAACGCGAGTTTCCCTCCCTCCCTCCCTCCCTCCCATATCCCCTGATGGGGCATCCCCGAACCTCTTGTTGCTGGTTATGATACCGAACGAAAAAATCCGACGTATCGAATATCGAAATCGTGTATGAATATCATACATCGATTTGACTTTTCGTGTTTCATCGGTATCGCATCCAACGCGATTCTCGTTCGACATTTCCATCACTACGAGTGGTGCGGTAGGAGACGGGCTCACTCCCCCAGTTGAGCCCAGGGCCGCTGCTGGGCAAGAGGGGAGGGGGGGGGTTCCAAAGCATACACGAGGAAGAGAGGGGGGTCGGCGAGAGACGCCTTTTCCGTCGCGCCCGGGAGCTACAATACAAAAATAAAAAAATGAGAAGACTCAAGACCAACGTCAACCATCGTCGACTACGGTCAACCATCGTCGAACTACGGTTAACCATCGTCGAACTAGGGTTAACCATCGTCGAACTACGATTAACCATTGCCGAGCTACGGTTATAACCATAATCGAGCTACGAGCGGTCAACCAATGCCGAACCACGGTCAACCATCGTCGAGGCCTGTTCGACCTCCGCCGTTACAATCCACCACCACCACAAACCACTAGACAACAACCAAAACCTCATGCACACATCCACACACTCACACATAAAACGACTACGGTGCTATAGTACCTCCTATCATCTGCTGCTGTTGCTGCCGCTGTCGCTGCCGCTGTCGCTGCCGCTGCCAACTATGCTGCTGCTTTTGCGGTCGCCACACACGAGAGAGAAAACCGCCTTCCACCAACTACGAACACATTTGAGACAAGACAAAATACGGTTTCATCTCGGTCTTTTGTCTTCGCGATTCGAGCGTTTCAGGCGTTTCACGTTTGCAACGTCTCTCGCGTCTAAACATGATACCCACGTCCACGTCCAACAAACTTATGTCTCTCCTTCTCAGAAAGTGGTCGTTTTTCGGCATCCACGCTCTACATAGCGACGTTGCCGCACACGTGAAAAAAAACGCCTTTCAATACCTACGAAAACAGTAAAGACAGCAGACTAAAAGACAGTTTCATCTCTCTATCTCTTTCTCTCTCTCCGCGCTTCGACAGTTTCAAGCGTTTCAGAACGTTTCGCATCTCGTGTTTCAGCAGACGATATCCCAACATCATCTCCCTCTCCCTCTGCCTCTCTTTTTTAAAGGTGGTCGTGCCCGGCGTCTACATTGGCAATGTCCGACTTCATCATGTCCTTCACCAACTCCTCGAAGGTGATCTCGGGCACCCACCCAAGCTCCGCCTTTGCCTTGGAGCAGTCACCCTGCATCACACGCATTGGGTACGACGCGGTAGGGCCGGAGGGGAAAGGGGAAGGGGAAGCGGGGGGGCATGAAAATCGACGCAGTTCCGGGATAAGACATGTGCTGTCTCCTTAACTTTGCGTCTTGATGTACGTGCTGTGATAAGGTGGGGTGTAGGAGGGATGAAAATCGGCGCAGATCAGGGTGGGACATGTGCATGTCTTCTTCATGGGGGTGGGGCGGGGTGAGGGGAGGGGGCGCGGGGGAGGGGGAGGGGGGGGGTGGTGTACTTCATTCTCATGCATGGCCGTAGTCGTATGACCATAGACCCTCGCATCCCTACAATGCCGGGACGGAGCATGTCGGGTTTTCACCGACCAGGCAGACATTGCTATGTAGCACCAAGCGCGAATGCGCCGTGAGGTGTTGGGCGAGTCGCATGAAGGGTGAGCTGCATCCTACTAAGAACCGCGTGTGAGGCGGACTTGCACATGGATGACAAGCTTCGGGGGGTGTCCTCAGCAGTACATGGCATCCAGAAAAGGTCAGTATTTGTTCAAAGCTGAACTTTTCAACTTCGGGGAAGGGTTATTTTTACCAATGAAAACATCCAGAAACATTTTAGGTGGTTCGTTTCCTTACCAGCAAAAGCTCGACCTCAGTCGGTCGGAAGTAGCGAGGGTCGACCTTCACCACGATGTTTTCCGGGTCGTCCTTGATGTGCCCGTACTCCTCGACACCCTCTCCCGCCCAGGTGATCTCCATCCCCACGTACTTGAAGGACTGCGGTTGCAGTAGTAGCGGTGGGGGCACATAGTCGTGGCAGTGGTGGTAGTGGTGGTGATCGGCCGTAACGACGAGGAATAGGAGGTAGAAGCGGGTGGAGGGGAGGGAGACGGGGGGGGGGTAAGTTGTGGTAAATTTAGACAAGTCGGAATTGAAAATAGCTTAACGTAAATGAGAGGAGGGGAGGGGGGGAGGAGGGGGTCGGGGGAGGGGTTGTTACACATGTAGTAGCAGCGGCCGTAGTGCGTATGGCCACAGACCGTCGACGCCCACTCCCTACACATGCCGACGGAGCAGACGTCGGTTTTCAGGGGTGATGAGGAAGGCCGGAAAGGCAGGCAGCGGGGGGGGGGGGGGGGGACTACCGAACGGACATACATGCGTGAAATAAGTAACACTATGCTCTCAAGCGAGAATTAAATACAAAGCGGCGAACCAAAAATGCGCGAAAAAGACATGCATGCCAATGCGGGTAATAAAAAACAATCGCGTACGCACCTCAATTCGGAGCGAAACTTCCTTAACCGCTGTTGCACTCTCCCGTAGACAAGCACGTAGATCGCATGGGCTCGTCCTACTGACGAGCAATGCAGCCACATCCCTCTGATGTAGTCCCTCGCGTCGACCCCAAGTCACTAGAATGTGCTGTGTTGTATTGCGTGTTGCATGTCATGCGTGGTGGTGTGGTGTGGTAGTCGACGTGGTCGGTCGCCGTTTCGTAGAGCCTAAGAGAGGAGGCGAGGCGCGTTTTTTGATGGTGGGGGGGGTGGGAGGGGACGCGGGAAAGAACATCAGCGTGCGTGTGGCTTTTTTTCAAAACACAAGGAAGGAAGAGATGGTACTCTCGTTTTCACGAGGCAGTTGAAAACATCAAAAGCATCAAACACACAAAAACAAACACAAGAGACTACGTGAGCCGAAAAAAAATGAGTGACTACGTGAGCCGAAAGAGAGACTACGTGAGCCGGAAAAAATGATGCCAAAACCACCAAAAAAATGAACACCAAAACGCTCAACGAAAACTCAACAAAAACAAGATAAAACAATGCTTTCAATAAGATAACAATCAACAACAACAAAAAACAAGCTAAGCCGCGAGGCGCAAGAAGTGAAAACAGGACGCACAAACAACACATGAAAACGAGGCGCGACGCGAGGCGAAACGCACCGCTTGGCGTCGAGGTTTCCCAAGTAGATTGTCTTCTGCTTGCCGCGGTGGATGCGCGCAACGGCGCGAGTGATCTTGCGGGTGACGAAAGTAGGGCCACGGCGGGGGCTCTCGTGGTTGAAGAGGATGCCGTTCGTGAGGTGCATCCCGTACGCCTAAAAATAAACATAAGAAGAGGAACAAAAAAACACGCAAAACCGAACGGAAAACCAAACAAAAAAAGGCAGAGCCGAAAAAACGAACAAAAAGGGAACAATGGCAAACGGACGGCACCAAAAAAAAAAAAAAAAGACGGACGACGTCGACAACAAAAAACGAAAACGGACGAAGAAGACGAAAAACAGAAGAAACGGACGAAAAAAAAACAAAAGAAGAAACGAGCGAAAAAAAAAAAAAAAAACGGATGGACGGATAGACGGACAAATTAATTAGATAGGCGAACGGGCGGACAAGATAGTTCTCGGCAAAAAAATAAATAAATAATGTTGTGCTATTTATGTATGTTCTTATTCGAGCAAGAAAAACACGAAAAGACAGAACGAAATGGGGGAAAAAAAAAAGCAGCAGACACACGGAAGATTTCGACCGGCTTTCGACCGGCCACATAAATCAGAAGTGTGGGCATGTAAAACATATTAAAAAGTGGTGGAAGTACTATTTATCGTAAGTATGCAATGCATGCCGTTAATATCATGTGTACGAACCTGGTATGCATCTACATACATACGATACGAAGTATGAATATGTCATCATCATATTTACCCAACGGTGTAACATGCTGTAGGGATTTTAGGTGTGTACCTCGTTAGGCTTGTGTATCCTTTCCCTGCTAAGTGTGCGTGTTCTTTAGGATTCTCTGATGGCTCTACGAGTAGCACTTTTGTGACCACGGGCTGTGATCTTGCTAAATAGATTAGACTACGTACGAGTGTAGGAATTAGCAACTGAAACGAGTTTTAATGTGAAGACAATAACAACAGGGCTACGAATATAGTTGGCGTTTTTTGTTTTTGTTTTACAATACCATACGTACGCATACGTATATACGGAATATGGAGTGCCTGGTATATACCTGATACGAGTATACCGTACCGTACGATACCAGTACGTAACTCGTACTGGTATCGTACGGTATACTCGTACGGGAGCTCCTATTTGCAGTATGCAGGCTGCAAAAAAAAAACACAGCTCGAAAAAAAGTGCGCCACAAAAACTAGTATATTTTTTCGAGCTGTGTTTCGTTTTTGCAGCCTGCATGCTGCAAATAGGCGCTGTCTATGTACAAGCAACAGAGTATCGGTTGTCCTCGGGGTAAATAAATTCCGCGGGCTCTGAGCGCAGTCCGCTCGTCCGGTTCCTTAAGCTGACCGCGCACGCAGCATACGATGTCATACACATATGTATACACATGATATATACATAACATGCGTATTATATAATTTGTACCAGGTATATTGTAAATTACAACGGATATAACCGCAGAGATGCCACGCGACAACCAGGACAACTGCTGATATTATACCTTTGGTATCATCTGTCTGTGGTTCGTGATTCGGTGGTGCGACTGAAGACAGGAGACGCATGTGGGGGGAAATTATATGCGCCACTGGTGGCGTACATCACTATATGCACCTATTAATAATGGTTTTTAATAGTGTAAAAAACAGTAGGTGCATAGAGTAATATGCGTCACTAGTGGGGCATATAATTTTTTTTCCGATACGTAGTCCATGAACTCAGTGTGCTCAGTGGCCTACACTTTATATAACTGGTTATATACATATACATATACATACATGGGAGCACGGGCACAATACGGGCAATCGATTATACGCCACCTGCGTGCGAGCGATGTTTCCAGCGGTTCCGAGGCGAAGGGTTTCTGCCCGTATCGTCTACGTACGTATATATTTCTCGGCGCTTTCTACCGTCTTCTAGACTACCCCGTACAGATGACACTGCTGTATACCGCAACCCCTCGGACGAATTTCAACGCTGATTTGCTCGACGACCGGTCGAGTGCTATAACCCCGAGCGACCCCGTCTATGTAAAGATCTCGACGAGATGCTCCGAAAGCCGCCTTTTGCACACACTGCTGTGGTCTGTGGTACATATGATAGCAGGGGCACGCACCTCGCGGTAGTTGACGAGCATCCAGTAACCGAACTGCTTGGCCACGCCGTAGGGGGAGCGGGGGTAGAACGGCGTGGTCTCCTTCTGGGGGATCTCCTGCACCTTGCCGTACAGCTCAGAGGTCGAAGCCTGTTGTTTTGACGTTACAAACAACCGCCATTAGCACCACCAGTGGTCAGCGGTGGCAGAGGCAAACAACAGCAGCAGGCAGCAGCGAAGCCACAAACAGCAGTAGGGTAGGGAAACATAGTAGTCAGAACCTAAGATAGTGTGTAAATATAGTGGGATACATGGTTTTCGGGTCCATGGGGAGTTCTGATGACTACGGATGTATGACGGGGCGGGGGGGGTGTACTCCTGTCGTGCCTCCTGTCGTGCACGGCCGTAGTCGTATGCAATGGGGTATATGACCTTTTGTAGGGTCATACCCCATATAGGTCGTATGACCACAGACCGGGGGGGGGGCAGGGGTACTCATTTGCTGCTTGCCTTCGTCATTTGACCATTGACCACGCATCCCTTTCGAGACGGAGCACCGTTCAACGGGGAACGGGGGGGGGGGGGGGGGGGGACTCATTTTTTGTTGCTTGCCTAAACCCATTCAGGCCTGGAAAAAATGCCCGACACCAATTCCAAGTAGTTTGTCCCCAAATACGTGGGACCAGTTCTTAACCCTTCTAGAACTGCAGTCCCGTTTTGGGGACAAACCAGTCTAATTCCAAGTAATTTGTCCCCAAAACGGGACTCCAGTCCTATAACGGTTAAGGGGTGAAGTCACTTGGCCATTGACCACGCATCCCTTTCGACATGGAGCACCGTTCTCCTACTCCTGATAGAGACCACATCCAACAGTTGGGGTGCTCATCACGGGGCGATTCGAGACAAAGCCGGGCTTAGGGGCAAAATACGCCATGTAATGAGGCGGCACTTCGACCTCCTGACTTGCCTTGACGGCAATTTTCCGTTTTTTTATTTGTCATAGACGCCTAAATACTAGCTTTTAGTGTGGAACACTCGGATTCACACCCTTGACCTATGCACCTTTTCTGACCCGTCTCCTAGCATCTTTGGTTTGGGTGGAGGGGGGGAAGGGAGGGGGGGAGTTCTATACGAATCAAAAGGCGTTATTATATTACCTGGTACAGGCGGCGATGCACCTTTTATGACCCTTCTCCTGGCATCTTTGGTTCGGGAGGGGGGGAGGGAGTTCTATACGAATCAAAAGGCGTTATTATATTACCTGATACAGGCGGCGATGTACCTTTTCTGACCCGTCTCCTGGCATATTTGCTTTGGGCGGGCAGAGGGGGGGAAGGGAGGGAGGGAGGGAGTTCTATACGAATCAAAAGGCGTTATTATATTACCTGATACAGGCGGGTCTTCTTCTCGAGGCCGGCCGAGCGGATGGCGTTGAGGAGGCGCAGCACGCCCACCCCGTCGGCCTCCGCCGTGTACTCGGACATCTCGAAGGACACCTTCACGTGCGACATCGCGCCCAGGTTGTAGATCTCGTCCGGTTGCACCTGTTAGCAGGAGAACAGCCGAGAGGAGGCAGCGGTGGAGACGTGTTTGTGTGTCAATGTTCCGTATCACAATGCTCCATATAAAATATCAAATCGATATACACAAATAATAGTGTATCCAACCTTGGTGTATGTATGCTAGATGCTGTTTGATGCACCTGCACAAGAACATGTCTGGCGCTACGACGCACGTACTATACCCACTTATTTCACAGATATCATGAATAACTTCGTATAATAACTTCGTGTATATATACCAGGTATATATATATATATTTTTGTCCATCCCATTCATTATCTTCGCACTTCCGTCTTTCTCCCTCCCTAGTCGTAACTCAGATCCGGGGTCACAAAGTAGGCTCCTCTCCCTCCTCCCCCACTACGGCGCTTGCCTTGCATTTTTATCGCGAGAAGATTTCGGCACTTTCTTCCCTCGTCGACTTGCGTCGGATTCTGCCTACCCACGCCACGAAGGCGCTCTCAGCAATTGGTTCCTTTTTATTTTTTCAAATATAGTAAAAATCTCACCACGGTGGGACTCGAACTTGGGTACCAATGCCAGTAGCCTTTGAAGCTGACCACTGGTCTACCGGGGCGACCGGGCTGTATATCACAAGTACTCGTATAATACGTAGGTGGAGTGTGGAATGTTCTGAGAATACTGGAATGTTCTGGGAATATTCGCCATAGTCTGCGTTTATGAAGTTTGCGACTTCAGTTGCAGCACAGGTCGCGTATACGTAATATGCACCAGGTATCATATCACCTGATACCAGGTGCAGTACGCACTCACAACTCACAAGCTCCCCCAGGTGAAAAATCAATTACCCGAAGTCCGATGTACCATAAAAAATAGAAGATAAAAATAAAGCGACAAAAATGACAAATAAATATAGAGCTGAAAATTGACGAAAAAAAAAAATCTCCCAACTAAAACTGAAAACGCCGTCGGATGGCCACAAAGATTTAGATATATACTTATGCCTACTACGACGTATGATTTATATGTACGCACCGAAATTAGGTGTATACGTAAGCGAGGGTAAACAAGTTCATTTTATCTCGCCAAATGTAAAAAAATGTTGGAGCAGTACTTACTCTTGACGGGAAAAAACAACAAAATCAAAATATGAGTGTCATCACTTGAAGCACCCACCACCCACCACCACCACCACCACACACCACACCCAACACCACCACCAACACCCCCACCACCACTGATACTAATAATAATAACACCACAACCACCAACGTGTGATATTAATGTTTACGTACGTAGACAGCTCGACGTAGAGATGAATGTGCTGTTTACACGGTTTATATGTAAATAAATTATGGTGGGTGGAATGAATGAATGGAAAAAAAAGAATGTCTTGAACTGCTGCTTGAAAGCATGAATGCATGAATTGTACTATCAACAGCACAAAAAGACTACAGACAGCAGCAATATTGAACACGAAAAAAAAGAAGCTGGTACACGTCGTATTACATATATCTACAGCAAAAGACTACTCGTACAGACAGCAGCAATATTGAACACGAAAAATAAAAATCGAAAGCTGGTACTTCATCTATCTACGCGTAATCTACTTACTCATTATCCTTACTCCTTACCTCGTAGATGATGTGCATGAGGTTGGTCGAGTCGGTGAGGTCACCGTAGTGGAGCTTCAGGCGGACGGCGCTCTCGTGCCTGTCGCGGTAGATGTGGTCGATCCGCTGGGTGTTGAAGCTCGACGATCGTCGGATGATCCCGTGCACCTCGTACCCCTTGACAAGCAAAACAAACAAACAACACGTTACGTACACGTCACACGGTACCATATGATGCCTTAAGAGTCAGTACGAAGTATCGGCAAGGACACATGGGTGTGCTGGATGTCGACGGGTGGAAAGGGCGGTTGGTTTAATGCAGTACTCGTAGCCTTTGCCAGAGCTCTTGTCCCACAAATCGTACCAGATGAAGCACCAAATATAGTACGGTTTTTGTCGTGGTCCGCACATTTTTTTTCAAGATTGTCCAAAACGCGCGGCGAAGCCGCGCACGGGTCCAGCCTTAGCCTGGACTAGGGTTGGGGTTTAGGGTTAAGGTTGGGTCGGGTCGACGGCTTCGCGTGATTTGATTTTTAAAAACACCCAAAAACACGTAAAACCAGCAAGAAATCACATTCTGTTTGGTACTTTATCTGGTACGATTTGTGGGATAAGACCGGTGAAGGCGCCTCGTTTAATGTGAAGAACACACACATTTACATGCATACAGGTAGCGTCGTGAATGCATCCGTATAGCACCAGGGGTCTCTTGATATGAATCATGAAATCACACACCCATGTGTTCTTCACATTAAAAACCGTTTCGTCTATGTACATACCCCGTTGACATCCAACCCGCACACCCTGTGTCCGTGCCGATTCTTCATCCTATGTGATAACGAGATACAAGCTCTGTGGTAACAAAAAACCACGACACATGTATGTGCAGAGATATACGACCAGTAACCGCGTAAACGCAGCTTACAAAGATGAGTTTCGACGAAATCCGCAGCTAGCTGGCAGGTGGTTTCTTACTGAACGAAGACTTCCAAGAAAACGGTAACAGCAGAAAACGGTAACAGCAGTATTGAATTAGAGGTGTACGCATGTGTTTCAGTTATGGCGTTGTATCTGACTGTTTTTTTATTATTCTTTGATTTGACTACTTTTTTTTTCCCTGAGGTATTCTTCCGCTCCAGTTTTTTGGAGCCTACCCTGTGACCACAGACACCCGATTTTGGACATTGTGAAAATAACAAGCAAAAAAGCACAAAAACACACCGACGAACAGTAGTGCACACTCACGCCACCCCAGGCAAAGAGGCAAGGCATGGCTCTCGGTCGCCCCGTCTCGCGCGTGCGTTCCATGCTGCGACGTACAGTAGTAGCCGCAGTCCCTTCATTGTGCCGGTTGAGAAGTTCCGATTTCCCTCTATAGAGTGCCTGTTATTGTGTGTGTTCTTCACATTAAACCGTCCTTTTTACCCGTCGACATCCAGCACACCCAGTCAGTGTCCGTGCCGATTCTACATCCTACGACGTAGAGAGGCACCAGTTCTGTGGTCAAAGCAACCCTCTCTCAAATAAGAAATCCAGCCTCGACCAGAGTTCCTGTTGCTTACTAGATGTCCTGTACTGCTGTATATATTCGGGAGTCGTTATCTTGAAATTAGTGCAGAAAGCATCCTCTCTCAAACAAGAAATCCAGCCTCGATCAGAGTTCCTGTTTCTTACTGCAGTAGATGAACTGTACTGTATATATCAGGTATATAAGTTTTTATATATATACATATATATATGAGGCAGGCAAGAACCACTGCAACACCAATCTCACCTTCTCGAGGAGGAATTCGGCAAGGTAAGACCCATCCTGGCCGGTGATTCCGGTGATGATGGCCTTCTTAGGGGTTTCCCCGTCGGCTACCTTAGACTTCTTCACCTCGGGCTCGGCCATGTTGATAGTTTAGGGGCGTTTTTTGGGAGGGAAGGGGGGGGGGGGGAATCTCCGGCTGAAAAGGAAAAAGCAGAAACGACGGTGAGAGGGGGTAGTTGAGAGCGAGAGTGGGTGGGGGGGGGGTGTTGGTGAATTGAGCGCTAAGTACAGGGATTGCTTGTTTCAGATTAGATTTGGGAGATTTGGGTGGGGGAGGGTGGGGGCACAAGAAAGGAGAAAGAAAAAAAAAGACGGTACGAATATATAGTATTCATCGTTGTCTGTCACGCACCGGGCATGTTGCACGTACTAGATATACCCCTAGACTATATGCGTATACGGGGTATATACGAAGTATACACACCACAGCTGCAGAGTACCAACGTACAGTCAAGCAGTCGGTGCTGCTTGCTCAAGAGACCTGCTAAAAATTGCCACTGCCGTTGCCGTTTTTTAGTTGTGGTCGTTGGCTGCTGTTGCATGTGTATCCCATCTAGATATAGCATATGTATATGTATGTGTAGCCCTTCAGGGCCGCATTACGTACCAATTCGGGGAGAAATTACTTGCAATTAGAGCTACAGTCAGTAGATACATGTATATTGTGCAGTGCAGTAGTAACAAAAAGTGTGTGTGCTGCTGCCGAAGATCTCCATTCCACATTTTCGTTGTTCCCCACCGCAACGTTCCCTCGATGACCCTTTTGTGGAGCCTTGTCTTGGTGCCCACGGGCTAACTAGACGACGTCGATCGATGAGTTAACGTGTTAACAAGAGAAAGACCTGCAGTGTTTATACACACCGCCTGCTCACGAGTCATATCTTGCCTGTGAAGCTGTCAAGAAACAAAGCAAGCAAGCTCCGTACCAGGTACAGTACCAGTAGGGTATGGTGGATAAACATATGCCCTGCTGGTACTATATGCACGTGGTATGTATGGAATTGCTTACTTTGTTGCTTCACAGGCAAGGCAGGGAAAACCTGCCCACAAGTTATATCCTTCCCTGCCTGTGTGAAGCAACCAAGAAAGCAACTTCGCTCCAGGTATCCCGCAGGGTATGATGGGGGACAAAGCATGCCCTGGGCACCTGGTGCTGAGTTGCTTGCTCTGTTGCTTCACAGGCAGGCGTAACTAGTGGGTACTCCTATACAGGCAGGCGGTGCATATACCGCTGTTCCTGGTGTTCTCACACTAATTCATCGATCGAAGGCCCGTGGTCACAAGACAGGCTCCTACCACTACGAAGGGGTCCGGGGACCTACGGAAACATTATTAGTTGTGGTTGTAGCTCTGAACAAGCATGCACCAGAGACATCCATCCGTAGGCCCCTCCTAAGACTAGCGAGACTGTTATCCCCCGCAAGTTTTTTTTTTTTTGCCCATGTCCCCACACTCACGGCACTTCCGAAACGCCATACCGCACAGAACACCCATGATATAACAACAATAGCAAGAGAATCAGGAAAGCTGATCCAGACCAGATTTCTATATTTTTGGAGTGGCTGTGCGCTATAAACTCCTTGATTTCTTGATTTCTTAGTCTTGATATGTACTCAGTACTACACTTAAAACTAGTAGTAGGTGTCTAGTGTGTGTTTATCACGCTGGTCGGTAAAAGACTACCGAGTGTGTGTTCTGCACATTAAACCGTTATTTCTACCCGTCGACATCCAGCACACCCAGTCAGAGAGATACAAGTTCTGTACGCACTCAAAACGGATGGAATGATTGATGTAAGTGCTGAGTGCTGAGCCATGGGGGAAGACCCTTTTTAAAATTACTGTCTGTGCGGTCATCCCCCCCCGTAGGTACTGAGTACTGATCTGATGATGCTGGATGAAAGGAATGGCGAGGGCAGGTTAACACCTAAGCAAAAGCAAACCACTTTTTTAAAGCACGCAAGCATTGGATACGTACGAAGCATGTTTCCCTGTTATTATGTTGTATTATACAACAGTGTGCCTCAACCATTGTCTCGAAAAAGTTGGTAAGCTCTATACTGGGGAATGCTGGAGGAAATGCTGGAACCACAGATGATCTGATGGAAGACGGAATGATGGAATGATGGATGATGCATGACAAAATATATCATGGTTGCTCACTAAAGATGGCGGCGAACGGCACTAGCGCTGGCGAAGGCCACTTGGCAGGTTTATACATGGTACAACATACAATATGTTGGTTGGTCGGCTGCCATAAGGATGAGAACACACACACACATTAGGATGGTGCGGGTTGTCGCACAGGGGAGGGGTGCAATCGTTTTTCAGCGCTCGTTTTCTCGACAACGTTAGGGGTGCTATGTACGAGTACATAAAGTCAGAAAGTTACATTTTTCGGATAACAGCACTCGACAACTATTTTCCGAAAACACCCTTTGTCTGTATCGGCAAAACCTTCCCGTTTTGGGGAAAATCGAGCGATGAAAAAACCATCGCAACCCCTGTGCGATACACTGACCCGCACAATTTACAGATAGCAGTGGAAGTCGGTTGCCCAGAAACCAGAAGCAGCTCAAAACTACCGGTCTGGGCTACGTACGGTTTTGATTTGCACTGCTCTTCATTACTTATTGTTGTGCATTAACCCAATATAGCCTAATAGACACCCACCCCCAACCCTCCCACCGTCCACGAGCCGTGAGAGCCTGAATGGCGCGCTCGGGTTCTCCCGAGTACCGGGGTTCTGATAATTATGATCACAAGGTTAAGGTTTGTTTAAGCTTGTGAGATCGGACGGAGCAACTATTAGTATGAACAATTAACGACCCTAACGCAGTTACCATGTACCACGGCGGTACCATATTCAACAGTTTTTTTTTTTAAAGAAGCACAAACAGCCCGGCGTCGACGTTCGCACATATTTTGCCGTCGTTATTGTTGGCGTTGTTGGGTTGGTACAAACACGTAGTTAAGTTCGCTGTTCGTTGTGGAAAGGTAAGTTATCAGATCAGCTAAGAAATATGTTTACGATACAACTATTTCAAATATGAATATTATCCCCCAACACCACAAAGTAAGCGTCGTGGTATCACATGATACCTATACCTGTGGTCCTGTGTGGCACTATAATTAACCCTGTCTGGTATCATACTTGGTACGAATACTTTCAGATAAGGTACCTGATACTCTTTATCCTATAGCATGATGTCATATATATGTCCCTTGTGTCGTCGCAAATGTTGTACGTAAAGACGGCGCCCGCGCTCCTTACTCAAGAAAATCGGTCGTAAGACCTATGCCAATGGGAAAGCAAAGTTACCCTAAAAAGTTTGAATTCTTAAGATCCCCGCCAGATTTTTCCACAACAAGCTTGCTATGGGACCGATTCTTCAAACGGAATATTCCCAACTTTTGGAAAAGCCCGAAAAAGGCAATTCTCAAGCCGATGTTGGGACAAGATCGGCTTGAGAAAAACTCAAGCCGATCTTAGTTCGAAGCGGCGAGATTCCGAGTCCTCGACAAACATGGATCGACAAAACCAACGACTGCGTCATGAATTCTGAACGCGGTGCGTTCGTTACGGGCTCCGACCCATCCTAGGGTCACCGTGTTCACACGATGGCCAGTGATATGTGGCGCCCCAACCCCCCCAACCTCCCCCCGAATACGGTACTATTAATTTTGGATTTTTACTACTATAATCATATTAATACTTGGATTTTTAGTGTCGGAAAAGTTACGTACGTAGATCGCCCAGGTGGCGCCGTTTCGCTGTCCGGCCCAACAATGTAAGGTGTATCAGGCGTGAGAGGCCAGCAACAACAGCAGCAGCAGCAGCAGCAACAGCAGCTAGCGGCACGACTGAAAAACAGATAGATCATGAGACCGATAAGGTTGCTATTCATAATACACTTCGTATATTTTCACTATAAACCAGTATACACGCCTGATGTTCCAGAGCCCGAGGGCCCAAAAGAGACCATGCCGGCAAGAGGGGGCATCTCTCTAATGAGCTCAGAGAGAAAGAGAGGGAGCTGTAACGCTCTGACGGCAGGCAGCACACAAGCAGCATGCAGCTCACGTCATCATCGTTGGCCTTGGATCTTCGGATATCATCATACATATCATGGGGTGTGCTTCACTTCAGTACCCTCATACTTCGTATACCTGGTGTCTAACATCATCGTTGGCTCTGGATCTTTAGATATCAACCATAAATATCATGGACTGCTTCAGTACCCTCATATACCTGCCTGGCACCCATTATCATAGTTTCGGAAGGCTCTCGACCCGATCTTTCCGAAAACACGAAGAAAACAAAACCTTATTCGGTATTCGGTATTATTCGGTATTGGTCGTAACCTTCACGTTTTCTCGACAACGTTAAGGAGTGCTTAAAAAGTCGAACATTATCTTTCGGAAGGCCCTGGACCCGATATTTCCGAATACACGAAGAAAACAAAACCTTAATCGGTACGTATTCGGTATAATTCGGTATTGGTAACCTTCCCGTTCTGGAAAATTCGAGCGCTGAAAAAAGATCGCACCCTCTGTGCGAATGCGAACTCAACGCTCTTTACGGTACAACTCTTTCCCGGAATGGAAGAACCAATGGGGCATTAATTTAAGGACCGTTTGGATATTCGCATACTCTTAACGCCTTAAGAACTGGCCCCACGTATTTGGGCACAAAACTACTTGGAATTAGTGCGGGATTTTTTTCAGGTATGAATGCACTTCTGTCTCTCTGCGTCATTTGTATTCTGTTTTATTTCAGAATTTGTTTTTTATTTGTCTTTTTGTTCTTATTTTTTGGTTCGGCTCGTGTCGCTGTGTTCTCGTACCCGGTACGTTACGCATCTCACTTGCTTTACCCATTAATTTGCGTTTATTTTGTTTTGGTTTTTCTCTGTTTCACAGTCTGTGACCACAGAATTTGTATCTCTCTAGGACTGGGAATCAGGACAGGCACTGGGTGTACTGATGTGGTTGAGTAGAAAGAACGGGTTTAATGTGAAGACAACAACAACAACAACAACAACAACAACATGAATGAACCAAAACCGTCCTTTACATTTCCGGACAGAGTGTTACGAGCATATTATTGTACGCACCGGGACGAATCACCAGTGAAAAACTTGCCACGTACTGAGTCGTATTCATACTTATTTTACGTGCGGCCGTGCTGGCTGCTGCTTTTTTTACGTTTCTGCTGTATGAAAATGCGGAAACGAAGGGCAAAGGAGCACAAAACCTTTCGGTGGGAGATATTTTCATACTTATTTTCATCCCAAAAACAAATAAAGTGAAAGTACTCGATTGTTCAATGTGAAATTATCTTGAGAAAGAACTCCGGCTTCTTCACGTTCATCGCTTCGCTTCACCGTTCATCACTGATTTCATCTCGATATTATTGAGATTACGTACAGAGAAGAAAAAAATGAAGCTTCGTATCATACAATACCTATACGAATACGTATTAATAGTACTCGTAGGTCTACCTGTACGTACCAGTACCACTACTATTGCGTATTACCCACCAGGACAACACGACATGATATTTAACAGGAGATAGAGATATAAGGGATATCGTACATATGTAGCCCGACTACTTTTGTTGTAAGTGTGTGTATGTGTGTATTAATAGTAATAATTAATTAATTTCACGAAAGAGGGAGAAGAATATCATACTGGTAGCGCAGCAGTGCTCGTATGATACATATGATAAACATACGCCAGCACACGCAAGAGGAAGAAAAACCAACACACCAGCTTTGTCGATCAAGTCAACTATTAATACGAGTCCGAGTGCGTAGTACGTAGTCGTCATCGAGCGAGCGGGGCATTGCGCGCGGCGAGCCACACCACTACTGACTCTGTTGCTGCAGCTGCTGCTCTTGCTGTGCACACGAATGAATGCAAAGAAAACACGGGTGGTGTGCTTGATCAATGATTGGTGTGCCTCTGTCAATCAATACTACTGCCTGTGCAGTCCATCTATGTATGTATGTGTCTGTTATTCTCATAAACGCATCAAGTCGGTATGATATCATCATACATACTCGCACTCCGTCTTTGTACGTACGTACATACGATACACGCATTTGGCTGATCTGTGGGCTGTGTGCGTGTTCCGATCAAAAACAAATGGGAAACAACGAAATATGTAAGAACAAACGAGCTTCTTCTTGCAAAAGCAGAAGCAGCAGCGAGCAGCAGCAGCGAGCAGCAGCAGCAGCAGCAGGAGCAGGAACATCAGTAGCGAGCAGCAGCGCTAGTGGCACCAGCAGCGGCAGTGAGCAGCACCAGCAGCAGTGGCAAGCAAGCGAGCGGCAGCAGCAGCAGCAGCAGCAGCAGCAGCAGCACCAACAGAGAGCCACGTCTAAAATACACACATCGGTCGACGAGATCCAACGAGTGCCCGACGTTGCTCGAGGCACACAAGGCCACCAGACGGGCCCCCTGATACGCCCGGGCTTTGTGCAGGCAAGGCAAGTCCGCCTGCTAATCCAAGCCGATCCGAGGCAAGCCGTCTACAGCCTTCCTTCCTGCCTGCCTGACTGCCTGTCTCTCGTATCTACTTCTGTGGTTGCTGTGCTGGTGTGGTCTGGTGATTTCGTGCGCTTTAGTCCGAAGTACCAGTACCTATCATACCACACCCAATGTGAATGTTCCAATGTTCCGTGAAAAAAAGTCACAGCAGCGACAACATCATCAGCAACAACACCACCGCCGCCACAGCGGCGTGTGCTTGTGGGAAGACAGACAGGCAGACGCTGTCCTCTAGCTGTGCAAAAGGTTTAATCAAACACTCACTCTCTTGCCTTTCCTGCTCACCTTATCTGCTGTTGCCAGGCAGGTAGGTCGTTGTAGAGTGTGTTGGGTGGGTGATTTTGTGTGGGAGAGAGGGTGCACAGCAGGCCGTGTTGTTCTGTTGTTCTCGTCTGTCGTACCCCACCAATATATGTAGGCATGCTTCGAAAGGGGACAGGGGAGAAAGAAGTTTTGTCCGATTTTTGCGGGATAACTTACCCACGCACGTATTCGAGTCAACTATTAATAATGACTCCGTGATGTGGCAGGCAGCGAGGAGGATCCTAATTACGTACGTTCGGACTCTGGTATATCATATCTTTGATATGATACGACAATGCTGGCTGTATGATATGTACCACCGGGTACTCTGCTGATATACTTACTTCGTATACGTATGCGTGATCGATGTCAAGAAGAGTGTACGATGAACTTCTTTTTTTGTTTGTGTTGTTGTCACTTTTTATTTTCCTGTTGAGATTTTTTCCCACACACATACATACATACATACGCATCATGCAGATTTTCACTACACATACACATACAGATCTTTACAGATAGATTTTTTTTTTTTGCGCTCTCACACATACATGCATGATTCACATGTGGATGTGGCGGTGATCGATCGTGATGAGTTTTTGGTGCACATATTTCACTCGACGACGTATACCACACCATACACGTGTACAGTGTACAGGCATAAATATACGAGTACACGGCGGTCGGTGCTTTTTGCCGGCGTCTTTCGCCTTATTTTATCTCACCCGGGGGTATACAATCTATTTTTTATTAATTATATTACGTATATACCAAGTATATTATACTACTAATAGTATACTACTACACAGTGTGGGTACCCCCATTCAAGAGCGCCCAAGATGATAATAAGAGAGCATTCATATCATTCAAATCGGTATGTCCCCCGCCTATATTGTACTAAAAGCTACCTATCCATAGTTAATTGCCCACTATTGTAATAAATAGTGGATAAAAGCAAGGATGTGTAGTTAACCCTTCCAGAACTGCAAAAAAAGTTATCCCACTCTAATTTCGAGTAACTTGTCTCCAAAAACGGGGGACCGGTTCTTAAGCGGTCACTTTGGCTTGTCACGGGGCGCTCTTAACCCATTCTCAGAACTGAAAAACATATTCCACACTAATTCCAAGTAGTTTGTCCTCAAAAACGTTGGATCAGTTCTATCATTAATATTCGATATATACATACGTAGATTTATCAAGTTAAAATATTAATAGTCTACTCTTGGTCTACTATTAATATTAATATTATTACTCACCATTTTTTTTCACGTCGAATTTTGAATTTTTGAATTTTGCCACGTATGTAGTATGCATATTATTATTATGCTTGCCATCCGACAATGTGTGGTGCTGTTCCAAAAAAGACTCAGGGAACAGAAAGCATATTATTCGAATGAATAATGCCGCCCCCTGCACATTGTCGGAAGGCAAACGAAATAATAATAGTATAACACCTGGTGGCGTTTCGCATTAATACCCGTAATAACATTTTTTCGCGCACATATATTTCTTCAGCGACGGAAGAAAGCGTATCTCATCTGTACCTTTTTTACTTGTTGTAACTACGACGATTTTTTGCGAATCTGAGTGCAAGACAGAAAAAGAAGAAAAAAACGCTCGAAAATTGGAAGAAGAACGATGAAATGTGATCCGTTTGTGGTACTTTTTTCGTATTTTTTGTCTTTTGTATCTTTTTTCCGACCGAAACAAATAACGGATCTCGCGACGGATTGATTTGTAAATCCGATTATGATTATTATCGGGTTTATTCACTATAGATTCTTATCAACTATGATATATACCACCGGTCGGTACAATAATAGATATGCACGAACCCCGTACGCACGAACCCCGTACAATACGAGTATAACAAACTATTAATACTATTAATAATATATAATATGAATATGATAATATTAATAGTAATAAAACGAACCGTAAAAACTGGCTTTCTTTGTAAGTTTCTTCGTGTGTTTCCGACATTTTTTTTTTTCGCGTGGTTGATATTTTGCTTTTAACCCGCCTTTTTTGCCACTGCAAAAAAAAATCCTACACAAATTCCAAGTAGTAAGTAATTCGCCCCCAAAAAATGTGGGGGGGTGTAGGCGCAGTTTGTTGCATGTATGTGGCGAAGAACAACGATAATAATGATCACCATCTCAATCATTCGTGTGTGGTTGAATCCAACGAGACAGAGTCACCGGTCGCCCCGCGGCGAGGAATACTTGCTACATGTCGAATCGGCACAGAAAAAAATGTTGTTATTAAACAGTGTTGTGGCCGCTCATTCTCCACCATCCCCACCACCCCTACCCCCACCACCACCACCACCACCGCCGCCGCCACCACCACCAC
>MEHQ01001506.1:148374-161715 GCA_008828725.1 Saccharina japonica | reverse complement strand
CCTCCTTATTTCTTACGCCGCCTCCCTCTCCCTTGCCGCTCTCGTAGACACCCTCCGCCCCCTCTCCCTCTCCGCCCCCCACGATGTCGCTGACACCCCCCCCTATCATCTAGCTATGACGATATCCCCTCCATTTGATAAAGCGCGGGGTTACGATTTATTTCATACATGCTAGTGCCCCCATATCGAGGACACGCTGCTCGCTATCTTAGCAGATAGATGGCGGCCAAAGGAGGCGAAACAGGAAGGGGGTACGATTAGCAAAAAGTTTATTTGTAATATATGGAAACAGTGTAATGAGCGCCCAAATGTTGGAAGTGTCTCTATTAGGAGTAGGAACGGTGCTCCGTCTCGGAAGGGATGCGTGGTCAATGGTCAAATGACTGAGGCAAGCAACAAACGAGTACGCCCCCCCCCCTCACAGTGCTGTCTCTGGGCGTGACCACACCGGAAAAAAAATAAATTCCTTCGTTTCTGCCAATCCAAATATGCACGAAAGTTCCCCTCACAAGCGATTATAAGGTGGGATGCAGCTCACCCTTCATGCGACTACAACCGGACACACCTCACGGTGCTTGGCGGTTTTGGGGCAAGCAATCAACGTTTGCCTTGTGGTGGTCGGCTAAAACCCGACCTGCTCCGTCCCGGCATTGTAGGGATACGAGGGTCTATGGTCTTACGACTACGACCATGAATGGCATGGTACCCCCCCCCCCTCTTGCTAATTGGGTTGGCGTCGGTTGGCAACGACGCTATAAAACACGCCACTCGCTGCGTGAGCTAGACAACCAGGGTGCCGTTTTTTTTTGTTATTTGTTTTTGGCGGTCACCAAAGCTGGCGGTCGAGTTGATCATTTGTGCGGGGTGGAGAACCTTTGTTCCGCACAAGGGGAATGGTCGTATCACGTAGTGTTAATATGGTAAGGCGTCCGCGAGGCAGTTACATAGTAAAACCCATATGTCTCGGAATCGGCCCACACCAGAAATTAAACTTAAACTCATTGAGCCTGTCGTCCATCAGTGCAAGTCGCGCCTCAGCGGCAGGTTACTTAGAGGCATGAGCCTCACCCTCCATGCGACTCGGAACCCATAATACCCTCACGGCGCTTTGCCGCTTCGCCTCAAGCAATGTCTGACCTGCGCCTTGGTGAAAACCCAACGGCGCTCCGTCCACGGCATTGTGGGATGCGATGGGGTCTATGGTCCATATGACTACGGCCCCCCCCCCCCCCCCTCTTGCTAATAAAGATGTTGTGGTATTGCCTGTCTGTGTTCTTAGTGTTCTTCGGTTCTCAGTGTACCTTTCACAAACTTGACGTGCTCCGTCCCGGCATTGTCGGGATGCGAGGGTTTATGGTCGTACGACTACGGCCATGCACGACATGATGAGTACAACCCACCCCCGGCCACAGTGGAGTCTGTCTTCCATATGCAAGTCCGCCTCACAAGCGGTTCTTATTGGTAGGATGCAGCTCACCCTTCATGCGATTCGCCCAACACCTCACGGCGCATAGCGCTTGGTGCGAAAGGCAATGTCTGCCTGGTCGGTGATAACCCGACGTTCTACTCGTATCATACGTCCCGGCATTGTAGGGATGCGAGGAAGGATCTATGGTCATACGACTTCGGCCATGCACGACATGAGCACACACACCCGCCCTTCCCCCCTCCTCCCCCGTGCTTCGTCTCGAAAGGGATGAGTGGTCGATGGTCAAATTACTAAGGCAAGCAACAAATGAGTACGCCCCTCCCCCGCCCCCCGCCGCCCGGCTGCCCCGCTGGGGATGCGGCGCGGTATACCTTTTTCTGGTGTCTGGCGTTGTTTTCGAGCCGCTTGCAGGTGTAGGCTTCTGGACTTCAGAAGTCCATAGTTTTCGCAAGATTTTCTCCCCCGCAGGCGACACCTTTCAACATCAATATACTTCCACCTTTTTCAAACGTCAGCCAGGCAGTCTAACCACTACCAGTGCAAGCCTGTGCTACCACCTGCCAAGGGTATACCAACCAGATACCCGAGCAGCCTCCTTTCCTTTCCCCATTTTTTTTAGCGTTCCTAACAGGAGGAGGCTTTATAGTCTCGCAGGGAAGATATGCAGTGGTGTCGGGAGTGGGCTTTGAGGACGCGTGTTTTCGATTTCGTGCTGTATTACGTAAGGCTTCGTGAAACCGGTGTTTCCCTGAATCTTCCCGTGCCAGCGAGGTACTGTTTGTTGCCTCGTCGATTGACGACGAAGGGTAGGAACGACCCAGCGGGCAAAGGAGTACAGCAGTACGCGACATGTTGTTGAGAATTTTTGGAGTTGAGAACTTCACCCTGGAATTATTCTAAAGTCAAGAAGTTACAGCTAAATAAAACGTTTTTACTCGGTCAGTAACGCCACTCTAAATCTTACCAGGAAAATGATACGAGTAGGAGTATTTGTGGATAAAGCTTAGCGGGAAGTAGACATGGAAGGAAGTTAGACTTTGCACATAGGTTTCCTTTTTTGGCGTGGTTTCCTGCTTTCGGGAATGTTATGAGTGATCAACGTTGAAGCTCATCATGCTGCACATTGTCGGATCACAAAGATGATGATAGTAATAGCCTTCAAGAGCCTATGCTCAACGTCTGTCGTCACAATACGTAGCCGCGAGCCTTACGTAACAAAAACAGGAAATTGTTGAACTGCTGTCGCTGTAGGGAAACAACGCAAGGAAGAGAGAACGACGATAAGGAGGGAGGGCAGGGGCGGGGGGGGGGGATACTCATGTCGTGCATGACCGTGAGGCGTATTCATTTTGTTACTCGCCCTGGTCGTTCGACAATTGACCACGCATCCCTTTCGAGACGGAGCACCGTTCCTCCGTACTCCTAACAACAGAGATACCTCCCACGGTTGGGCGCTCATTGCGTTGTTTCCCTATGATACATAGAAAGTGTTTGCCAATATTTCACGTCGTATCCCCTTCCTGTTCCGCCGCCTGTGGCCACCGTTCATCCCCTTGGATAGCGATCGTTTTCTCCCTACCATCTATAGTGTACCAAACCTCTCCATGTCACTTTTCGTCTATTTTCCTCATCTCCTCCTCTAACACACCCCGTTCCTCCTTGTACCTTTCACATTCTCCCACCATGTGAGCTTTACTCTATACGATTGCTTTGCCACAAGGAAGGGCACATCCAAGCATGTACTTCCTCCTCCTCCTCCCGGCTACAAGCTACTGTAGCATTCCTCTTTTTTATTTCTGGCAGGTCCAGGTTCTCTACGCAAAATAGTAGTTAGAGGTGTTTTCGCTGACTCCATTGGGCCGTGCAAACACGTTTTCGTTTTCCTATCGGGTGTACTCATGTCATGCATGGCCGTAGTCGTATGGCCATAGACCCTCGCATCTCGCATCGCTACAATGCCGGGACGGAGCACGTCGGGAGTTTTCACCGACCAGGCAGACATTGATTGCTTGAACCAAGCGCGAAGAGCCGCGACATATTCGGCGAGTTGCATGAAGGGTGAGCTGTATCCTTCTAAGAACCGCTTGTGAGGGGGACTTGGAGGACTTGGAGGGGGGGGTGCACGGCCGTAGTCATATGACCATAGACCCTCGCATCCCTACAATGCCGGGACGGAGCACGTTGGGTTTTCACCAACCAGGCAGGCATTGCTTGCACCAAGCGCGAAGCGCCGTGAGGTATTGGGCGAGTCGTATGGAGGGTGAGCTGCATCCTGCTAAGAACCGCCTCTGAGGCGGACTTGCATATGGACGACAGCTTCAATGAGTTCATTTTATTTTCTGGTGTGGCCACTTCCGGAGACGGCAATGGGTTTTACTATGTAACTGCCTCGCGGACGCCTTACCGTATTAACACTACGTGATACGACGATTCCCCCTGTACGGAGCAGGGGGGGTACAGCGGGTACTCCGATCGAAGAGCACCCCGTGACAAG
This sequence comes from Saccharina japonica, assembly GCA_008828725.1. Taxonomy (NCBI): domain Eukaryota; class Phaeophyceae; order Laminariales; family Laminariaceae; genus Saccharina; species Saccharina japonica. The sequence goes on along the minus strand of MEHQ01001506.1, from coordinate 157,792 downwards.
CCAAAAACAAGCGCTCTTAACTACACAATGATACTATCTGTAGCCAGCAATATATAGTTTTTTAGTATAGGCGGGACATGCCGATTTGACCGCTCTTAACCCATTCAAAACTGGAAAAAAAATATTCCACGCTAATTCCAAGTAGTTTGTCCCCAAATATGCGGCACCAGTTCTTAAGGGGTTAAATCACGACAGTTATGAATGCTTTTGTCTTAGGCCATATACGACAGGCACGACCTACCCTGCTAGCAACCCAGCTGCGTGAAAGAGAAAAAAAGACAAGGAAAAGCCAAAAGGGAAAAATACACTCGCTTGATCTATTTACAGCAGCCGTCGTGGTAATATCCGAGCTGGTTCCAGAGACAGCCAGAGCTTTACGCCTTCGCAACTTTGCGCTTTGGTTTTCGAGAGTTGGAAAACGAAGTAACACAAAGACAAAACTCATGACTGGCCTTTTTTTATTTATTAGTTTTTTCGTTCTTTAGGTACACTTTTCCATATTTTCTGATTTGTTTTGGCAACTTTGACCGTTCCTCATGCACGTGTTTTTTTTTTTTCAAAAAAGGCCAGTCGCTTGTTGTTTCGTAATTGTTTTGCTCATAACCGTGTCAAATTTTCGTGTTACAACTCTCAAAAATCAAAGCGCAAAAACGATTCCCGTGGGGACTAAATATTCCCCTGTGGTGCCAAAATTGCTCCATACATTTTTCTAGTACTTTGGGAGGCGTTTCTTATAACAGCCCCTCACGGCTTGCAAATAAAAAATAGTACCACGAACGTCTTCCTCTTGTTGATGCGATCATGTCAACATGTCTATTGTCGAATATGTCGACGTATTGACCGATATATGGCCTGATTTCAAATCATATTGATTTAACTATAGGAATATCATCCCTATGTGAAATAGCGCCTCCCCAAGTAGTTCGACAGTGTCCATATCTCGCGAACTACAACTCGCACTCCAAAAATCGCTTCACCGATGTGTTCCCCTTGTTCATGCCGTCGTGTAGATATCTTTAGTGTTGCAAAGAACAGTGTATTCCGTTTGTTATTTCTCGAAGGTGGAATTTTTCCGCCTTTTCGTGGAACCAGCTCGTAGTGTATATTTGTTTGTATTTGTTTATCTTCGAAATTCTCGTTTTGTCGTGTGTGTTTTCCCCCGTTTTGTTTTTTACGGGGGATTCACCACTATTTCGACACTATACGTACGGTCACTATGTGAGACACAAATGAAACTACGTAACTGCTGTAGCCCCTTACGTACCCCAACCGAATCAACCAACAACGTAGTAGTAGTGAGCCATTATGCCTTTCAGGGGTGGCGCCTTATTATTGAGACACGAATGAAACTAACCGTACGCAGCCCGAGCCCCAACCACATCAACCAACAACGTAGTAGTGAGCCATGCCTTCCAGGGGTGGCACCTTATTAATGAGACACGATGTAAACAAACCGTACGTAGCCCATATTGAGGCATTACCCGTCGTGGGCGTGTGTACGCGGCTCCTGAGCTAGATCAGGCAGCCCGCCGCAGAGGTAAGCACTTCAGCCGGTGTCAAACCAACTGGTTGTTGCTCGAGCTTCAGCTCTCAGAAACTCATATAGAAAGAAGAATGGCGCTCAGGCCAGTGTGATTATTATCGCTCTTGTCCAAGAGGACAGGATGAAGAGGAGGAGGGGAGAAGAAGAGGAGTGAAGGAGGGTGCGTGTGCACGGTCGATCGACCACGTAGCTCTTAAGTCTCAAGACCCCTCGCATGCGGTGAAAAACTATAACTCGAACAAACAAACTCGGTTGAACCCTAAACGGTATTTCGGGGTTCTCCCGCATATATCCGACCCAATCGAATCAACCAACAACGTAGTTGTAGTGAGCCATGCCTTCCAGGGGTTGCGCCTTATTAATGAGACCCGAACTAAACTAACCGTACGTAGCCCAAACCCCAACCGAATCAACCAACAACGTAGTAGTGAGCCATGCCTTTCACGGGTGGCGCCTTATTAATGAGACACGGATGAAACTAACCGCGTGTGTGTGTACTTCGCATCAAACCTTCCTTTCTACCCGTCGACATCCAGCACACCAAGTGTCCGTGCTGATTCTTCATCCTAAAAAGGCACCAGTTCTGTGGTCACAAAACTACGACACAGAGATACTACGCTCAGTGCAGTAGTACTCTGTACGTAGCTCAAACCCCAACCGAATCAACCAACAACGTAGTAGTGAGCCATGCCTCTCAGGGGTGGCGCTTTATTAATGAGACGCGTATGAAACTAGCCGTTATTTTTCAGCTCGAAATTCGCGAAACTGCGTTGTCGGGAAAAAGCTGGCAACTACAGCGTGACAGCGTGATCCTCTCGGCCGGACCAGTTCGTAGCCCCTTCTTCTTCTTTTTTTCTTCTTTGTTCATCCCATTTATTATCTTCGCACTTCTGTCCCTCTTCCTCCATAGATAGTCAATCGTAACTCAGATCCGGGGTCACAAAGTAAGCTCCTCTCCCTCCTCCCCGACTACGGTCCTTGCCTTGCATTTTTATCGCGCAGAGGGTTCATCAGCCTTCCCACCGCTCGTCGATTTTCATCGAATTATGGTAACTCACGCTCTTGCGCTTTCCGCTAGTCAAGATATTTTTTTGCGAGAAAAATTCCCTGCGAGCATGAGTTAGCAAGAAATAATAATAAAAGTTTTTACGAGAAAAAAGTCCCTACGATCAGGCCCTCGAACCCACGATCTTGACTCTAACAGGGATGAGATTCACCTGTCATTCCACCGGGGACGCCAGCTGGAACGGACCGGGTGTACGGGTCGACGCGTGTGACCAACACGCGATTCCTATACATGGGGATCTAGAAGTGTTTTTCAGATTCTTGACATGAGGAAATTTTCGCTTTTCTTTAAAAAGCGTTTTCATGGTGCGGTCGTGAGATTCGAACTCACGACCACTACGCACAACACATGTCCTGCCGTCGACGCAATTTGTTAAGGCATTATTAATATTAATAGTCCGTTGGGCTACTACTACTGGTAAAAGGTTAACCAATTACCTACCCAATCTCCGCTTAATAACAGCGGCAGCAGCAGTGGTGCCATATTTTCTGAGCTTCTGCATCATCTCCTATATTGTTAGGAGGAAAGCTCATCAACATGTCCCCCGCAACACGACTTCGAAGAAGTTTACTTGCGCAAAACCCGAACAGCATAATAGATAGTATCTACGTACAGTATTTGAGTTTCGACGGAACCCTCGATCTCACAGCTATTAGTATTATCTTTGCCATCCGACAATGTGCAGCATGATCTTCAGCGTTGATCACTCATAAAACTCCCAAAAGAAGAAGACCACGGGAACCAAGGAAACCTATGCGTACAGTCTAACACCCTTCTATGTCTGCTTCCCGCCAAGATTTATCCACAATACTCCATTTGTTGTCCTTGCTCCCTCCTTCTTCCCAATTGTTTTTTTTTTCTTTATTAATATATGCACTACCTCTGTAGTCCTAATAAAACAGGGGTACTAGTAACTACAACAAGTTCACGTGGGTCGAACTAATTAATATTATTATTCGTCTGGTGCAACAATAAATAATGAGAATCTTCAACCAGAGATAGATAGTGTCGAAAAAGTGGTAACGACCACTATTTTCAGCTTCAGAGCTAAAAAAGAAGAGGCGAGGGCTACTATTAACAGATCGCCCGGTAACATGATGGATCAAGGTACGGGCCTAGACCCCCTACTAACCCTATACCCCAAACCTGACCACACTATCAGTGACCTGTAAAATTCCCGGAAATATCCTACCGGACGAAATGCAGATACTACTGGAAAAGGCAGAGTTTATACCACTTATTCGAAAATATACCATCACATACATGGTTGAAGCACGTTGTGTAGCGCGAGTGCGCGATGAAGAGGCCTATCCCTGTTTAGCACTAGCAATAAATCGTTGATTTGCGTTATTTTGGGTGTGTTTGGAGTTTGGACGCACGCTGTTACGGTAAGGCGGACGCATGCTACGATAGAGGTACACCATGTATTTTCTGAGCTCCTCACTTAGGGCCCTTATTAACGAGTATAAAATAAATTCAATTTGGGAAAAATAAAATTCAAATTCGCTTTTCATTGGTCAACACACGCACCAGCACCCCCCAAGATCCTAATCTTTGGTGCTGGTGCGCGTGTTGACCAATGAAAAGCGGATTTGATTTTTTTTTTTTCCAAATTGATTTTTTTCTTTCTTCGTTAAAACGGGCCCTTAAGGAGCGTCATATTATACCTCACCGAAAAAAATGATTTTGGAGGAAAATAAAAAGTGATGCCCGGATGCGAAATCTCATGACCGAAGTATTCTCTGAACCATTTAGGGCCCGTATTAACGAGTATAAAATAAATTCAATTTGGAAAAATAAAAATAAAAATTCGCTTTTCATTGGTCAACACACGCACAAGCACCAATTTTTATGCCCCAAGATCCTAATATTTGGTGCTGGTGCGTGTGTTGACCAATGAAAAGCGGATTTGAATTAAAAAAAATCCAAATTGATTTTTTTTCTTCTTCGTTAATACGGGCCCTTATAGTCGTCACAAAAATGGAAGTCCTCCGAATTTGGGTTAAGGGCCCGTTTTAACGAAGAAGAAAAAAAATCAATTTGGAAGGAAAAATATTCAAATCCGCTTTTCATTGATCAACACACGCACCAGCACCAAAGATTAGGATCTTGGGGCATAATATTTGGTGCTGGTGCGTGTGTTGACCAATGAAAAGCGAATTTGAATTTTATTTTTTCCAAATTGAATTTATTTTATACTCGTTAATTCGGGCCCTAATGTAGTGATGCTAGGTATAAGAGGACAGGGTATCCCTAGCCAGGTCAGCCTATGGAACGGGTACTCGTTGGTACTCACGTGTGTTGTTTGCGTAGAGACAGAAGAAGAGCAGGTTTATTCCGTTTTCGCGTGATGAACGACGAGAAGGCAGGTGAGATGGCTAAAAGCCATCGGGAACCATCCCTGGTTCCCACCTAAGATACCGCCTTCCAAGTACTACCAATACGATTATTATACCTGATACCAGGTATTTACCAGGCGTTTCCACATCATGCCAGCAGTACCATAACACTAAGGAGCCCGATCGTTCAGAAAACGATTCAGCCTAAAAATGCTACCTCTACCGTAGCACGCATCCGGGCGCACCATGGTTTTTTCTGAGGGTGCTCACTTTTTTGTTGTTGTCGTTTTTGTTTGTTTTTATAAAAAAAAAATGCAAAATACGTCAGTCAGCTGTTCTGTTGTGATTGTTTGTTCGTTTGTTCGTTTGTTTGTTTGTTGATCTGTTTTATTATACTGTACATCTTTTTATTCTTTATTTTTTCCTTTTTCCTTTTCGCTTTTTTTGTTTTTTTTCGTTTTCCTCTTTCACGCAGATGGATTGCTAGCAGGGTAGGTCGTGCCTGTCGCATATGTCGTTGCATTCATTGTCTGCTCTGCTTACGGCATGGCAGCGGAGTATCTCCAATGTGTCGTAGTTTTGTGACCACAGAACTGGTATCTCTCTAGAACAGCCGATTTTCCTAGTAATTGAGAAATTGCCTTTACGATGAGAAGGAAAATCGAAAATATTGGTTTTTGAATTGTAAGAGATGTACCTCCCTCACAGTCATTTTTTCACTGTAAACTATTGTCAGTTGTGTCACACCCGTCGATGACGAAAAACAAAAAAACGAAATCGGCATCGGCAGTCTCAAGATATCGAAGATCCTAGAAAATCTGGATTCATGGGGGAGGTATCGTACCTCGCTCATAAATGCAAATTCCCTTAAAATCCTTCATGTTTCGAGCCTGTCAAGGTTGATTTCGTTTTTTTTTTGTGGATCGATACCTACCATCGAGGAACTTATTTTCTAGGTCGAATGTTGATCGTGAGCGAAATACAACTCTTGAACAATAACGGAGTACTAAAATCGATTTTCATTCTCATCGGAAACAGAAAGGCAATTAATTCTCAATTAGGAAAATCGGCTGTTCTAGGATGAAGAATCGGAACAGTCACTGACTGGGTGTGCTGGATGTCGACGGGTAGGTTGGACGGCTTAAAGTGAAGAACACACACACGCACTTACTTGAGAGGCTCTACGTATATGCATAACTCACCCAAAAAGTGATTTTGGAGGGAAAATAAAAGTGCTCTTAATATGAACCCTTTTAGGACTGCAGTCTCGTTTTGGGGACAAACAAGTCAAATTCTAAGTAATTTGTCCCCACAACGGGACTCCAGTCTTATAAGGGTTAACACGTACGTACCCGATGAACCATCTCCCATGCATGGCCTATAATAATAAGCACAATAAGATGAAAAATAGTGATGAGAGTCGACGAGGGCAGAAAGGGCTGAAGCCTTCTCGGGATAAAAATACAAGGCACGAACCGTGGTGGGGGAGGAGGGAGAGGAGCCTATACTTTGTGACCCCCAGATCTGAATTACGACCAGGGAGGAGAGAGAATGGAAGGGCAAAGATAATAAATGGGATGGGGAAAAACAAAGAAGGAAAAAAGTGCGACACACAAAAAAATTGAAATTCCGGCGGTTTTTGGGCTTAAAGCCCGTTTTAACGAAGAACAAAATAAATTCAATTTGGAAAAAATAAAATTCAAATTCTCTATTCATTGGTCAACACACGCATCAGCACTAAAGATTAGTATAATCTTGGGTGGTGGTGCGGGTTCTGACCAATGAAAAGCGATTTTTTTTTTTTCCAATTGTTTTTTTTTGTTCTTCGTTAAAACGGGCCCCTAGGAGCCACCCGTCATTTCAGAACACGTTTCAGGCAAAAAAATGCTACCTCTATTGTCGTAGCACGTGCCATTCATTTATCGCATTTTTTCTTTTTTTGAAGGGTCATCCTGGGTCATCCCCTATAATAGATTTGACCATTGGCCACGCGCATCCTTTTTTCGAGGCGGAGCACGCGGGAGAAGGGGAAGAGGGGGAGGTCTACTCGATATTCATGCATGACCGTAGTCGTATGACCATTATTATTATCTTGGCCATCCGACAATGTGCAGCATGATCTTCAGCGTTGATCACTCATAAAACTCCCAAAAGCAGAAGACCACGGAAACCAAGGAAACCTATGCGTACAGTCTAACACCCTTCTATGTCTAATTCCCGCCAAGATTTATCCACAATACTCCATTTGTTGTCCTTGCTCCCTCCTTCTTCCCAATATGCCCTCTTTACGTTCAATGCTTAGGACTGACCATAGATAGACTCTCGCACCCCTACAATGCCGAGACGGAGCATGCCAGGTTTTCACCGACCAGGCAGGCATTGATTGCTAGCAGGGGGGGGGGGATGGGGGGAAGGGCAGAACAGCAGTGTGCCGCCAGGATTCCCCCGCCCCTCCTCCGTCTCGATAGGGATGCGTAGATCATGTCAAATGATAAGGCAAGCAACAAATGAGTACGCCCACGCCCATCGCCCCACCCCCCGCTCCCCCCCCCCTCCACGACATGTTTGCCTTCATTTTCCCATCGCGCACATCGTTGTACCTTGCTTGGGGTTTCATTCATCATTTATTCATTCGTTCCCGCGCGCGCTGCTAAATAGTCTATTTTCGTCTATTTTTTTCGTTTTCGCCAACTCGCTCCCGCTCTCGCACTCACTCACTGCTGTTGTTGTTGTTGTTGTCGCTGCTGCTGCTTGCTGTCATCATCATCAATCAGCTACGTATGATACATACATACGGAAGAAAAGTAAGAAGAGGGCGCATAATATGTGCCTGACAACTGACTAAGCTGTGGGAGGATTTTTGTTTTTTTTAACAAAAACTAAAATGCCCCCCAAAAAAACAAACAATTCTCACCAAAAATGCGCAAAAAAAAAGAAGACATTCTTACCAACGCGCTCTGTGGACGTGAATGTAATAAACGTTAATACTGAACTCAGAGTACAAATGGTGATTATATTTCCGGACAAGAGTGCTGCATGAACATTCCTCTGTGTAAACGCACAGTACGCGACAGATGTTAAGAATCTGAAAATTAAGAATTTGAGAACTTGAGATTTTGGAGGAAAAATAAGAATGCGACTTCTTTGTACTGAAAACAGTGTGGACCACACGAAGTATTATATAATACATGAATTCCAGTCTGGCTAAAACAAAGAGATTCTTAACACATAATATTTTCAATCTGACAATGTGCAGCTCTTATTTCAGTCATATCATTCACATATATACATCTATCCCAATCATCAATCAGACAAACGTATACCAATAATATCTGTCGCGCACTGTACAGTAGTATGTATGATATAATAAGTCGTTTCAGATTTGATCGGGGAAACGTCGGTTTAGGAATCGGTTAAAGACATTCATACTAAGGGGAACTACAATAATATTGGTATACGAAGTATAAGTTTGTCGAGTGTTCAGGTATGTGTGTGTTGTCTTCACATTAGGGTATGATTGTTATTAATATGCATACTAAATATGTGAATGGTATGATTGCAATAAGAAGAGCTGCTCATTGTCAGATGGCAAACGAAATACTAATAATTGGATTGTACGTACATACAGGTTCGATTTAATCAACACTAAATAATGGATTTGTCCCGCTGGATGCCGACGGGTAGAAAGGACGGTTTAACGTGAAGAACACACACACAAACAAGGTTTCATTGCTCGAGTTCTCTGCTAGGTTTTCATTTTTCATTTTTTTTGTTTTTACAATCTGTTGTTGTTTATGAAGTGACGTATATACATCAAAGACGGTAGTGGTTAGTACCACAGGTAGGGTGTTCTGTTTGGAAGGATTACCCTACGAGTAGGCTGGGTAATCGATCGTTTTTTTTTACCGATAATATAGCTCAGTATACTGTTTTGTAGTATGTATGTGAAGGTGATTACCTACTACGGTTGTGTGAGCTATGGGGGTAAAAGATCGATCGATTCTACCCAGCCCAGGGTAATCCTGTAATCCTTAAACACCCCCCCCCCCCAAATGTTGGAGGAGTTCCCCCCCAAATGTTGGAGGCATTGCCTCTATTACGGGGTGGGCTAATGTAGTAAACAGGACCTACGATACACACAAAAACCTATATATTTACAGTAGCTCTTTTTTGTAACAACATTTGGTCCTATTTACTATGGAGTAGGAACGGTGCCCCGTCTCGAAAGGGACGCGTGGTCAATGGTCAAATGACAAGGCGAGCAACAAATGAGTACGCCCCCCCCCCCCGCATGCAAAGCCATAGAGAGTAGAATTCACATAGTGGGAGAATGTGAAAGGTATAAGGAGGAAAGGGATATGCTAGAGGAGGAGATGAGGAAAATAGACGAGTGTGACATAGAGCAGTTTGGTACACTAAATAGTAGCGAGAAAACGATCGCTATCTTAGGAGATAGATGGTGGCCACAGG
>MEHQ01001506.1:122035-147993 GCA_008828725.1 Saccharina japonica | reverse complement strand
CCTCGTCCTCCTCCTTCTCCTCCTCTCCCCCCCCTGCTACTGCTACTGCTACTGCTACTGCTACTGCTACTGCTACTACTGTTACTGCTGCTGCTGCTACTACTGCTATTGTTACTGTTACTAGCATGTAATACTTAATATTTCGTAAGTAATACTATCCTGCGCTGCTGTAGCGTATGCCTCTCAGCAAGGATTGGCGCGGGGAACTCAACCGGCCCCCGATTGCGCGCAGCGAGCCGAGGACTTCATTCAACCTCACCGACAACATAATATCCCGGTTGGAGTTCAATACAAACATCAAACGTTTACTATATTCACGGTCAGAGTGGTACTATTGATACATAAATTTGATAATGGCGTGAACGTCACAACTGGGGGTTAAATTTCCGGTGGGAGTAGTAAAAGTACTTTGAATATTACGGGGGGGGGGGGCATAGTAAATAGGACCAAATATTGTTAGTAAAAATAGGTAAATATATAGGTTTTTGTGCGCACCGTAGGTTCTATTTACTACATTTGCCCACCCCGAAATAGAAACGTTCGGGAGTGTACCCGTGTGTGCTCGAAGTATCCAGGGTAATACTCTCGGGGTACCCGGGTACTACCTAATAGCCGGGTAGGACCAGCAAAATCAAGTCGTCGGGTATCCGGGTACTCCAGAGTATATGGGTATAATGCACGACTATAAACCCCTTGACCAATTCAGAACTGAAAAAAACGCGATGGTTTCCTTTGTTTCCGTGGTTTTCTGCTTTTGGGAAATGTTATGAGTGATCAACGTTGAAGCTCACATCATGCTGCGCATTGTCGGATGGCAAATATGATAATAATGTACATATGTATAGTACGTCGAAGCATACAACGATAACCATAACACGGGCCAAAAAGAGCAAAAAAAAAGCAAAAAAAAGCAAAAAAAAACAAAGAACGAAAGAACGAAAGAACGCAAAAAGAAGAGAGAATTTGGGAAATGGTTCGCATTTTTATTTTATGTGCACGTATACATCATAAATAATAAGTATATGCGAAGGAAACGGGAGAAATACCGATGATATATTAATACTCCGTGCATGGTATTAGAGTATTAAACAGTTTAATAAATGCTTCGTATGTATATTAATTCAGAGGAATATTGATGATACTCACCCATTCCGTGCCTGGTTTCACAGCGGTTTAATTATACGTAATGTATGCATAATAATTCGGGGGAATTTCGATGATACTTTTCGAAGTATTATTTACACATTCCGTGCCTGGTATCACTGCGATATAAACAGCATTAATTTATGATTCGCAAACACTCGGTCCGACTTTTTATTATATTTTGTATCTTGTGAAATATGTTCTTCTTTCCTTCCTTGCGAAAAACAGGTACTCTGCGCGAGTAGATTATACAATCCGCTGACCACACGAATTGGATATTATATACCACAACCCGACTCTGAGAATCCAGAGCCGAATTAACCCCTGATCGTATACAGTAGTAATAGTTGGTGCCCCGATTTAAGAGGTACATACTAATAGTAAGTAAAAAAGACTCATCCCACGGTAGGGGCGCAGCAACATTTTCCGAGCTCCTCACAACATGAGGATCTCAGTATCTCACCCGAAACATGACTTCGGAAACATTAATTTGCGCAACCCGACCGAAACGTTCAATGCGGTAGTCCCAAAACAAACATACCAGTAAAACTATTAATAGTAGCCGGTGGCTACCTCCTCACTTGAGGAGCTCAACCGGTCAGAAAATATGGAGCCAAAAAGTGGTACCCCTATACCGTGAGGTTCGGGATTGAAAAGCGGTCAAATCGGCATGTCCCGCCTATACAAAAAAAGCTACCACTTTGTCCCGAAATATAAGAACCTTTTTTATTGGATAGTAATGTAGTGTATAAATGGTGCTTATATTTCGGTACAGAGTGGTATATATATGAGGACATGAAACATCCGTAAGTACGCGCGATCGAAGTATTACACTCAGCTAGAAAAGATGAGCTTCGACGAAATCCTCGAGCTCACAGCTGTTGTTATTTTTTTTTTTTAATATATTACCCACTACAGATATTAACAGTCAAGAGCGCCTGTTTTGGCTTGTCACGGGCGGGCGCCCTTAAATAGGGGTACCCACTGTATATACATCACACCCTGGACAATTATCAATTGCCTAATTGTCTATTAATAGTTTCCTATTACAATTGACTGGCAATTGTGGTCGCCAATTCCAATTAATTGGAACGCATCGAGCTCTATGGTACAGGGAATTCCTATTAACAGACACCCACCAGGCCCTATCGTCCACCCAATTTATGCTAATATACACCCATCTACATTAATGGTTGAAGTAATTGCTATTAACAGTAACCACCGAAATCCCATTGCTGAACCCATAGTCTATTGAAATATAATATCCCATTCTATTGTAACGCTAATGGACAATTGCAGAATATTTTCGNAAATTCGTAGATTCTTGGTGGGAATGACGGGAAGAGACAACGGGCAGGTGTGAATCTTGGCGGGAGAGACAAGTTTTGTCGGCGGGACGGGACGGTAAAGACAACGGCGCATGACGGGACGGGACGGTAAATTACATTATCTCGACGGGACGGGACGGTAATTTTCAACGGGAGCGATTTTCTTGACGGGACGGGACGGTAAAGTTCAACGGGGCAGATTTCGATGACGGGACGGGACGGTAAATTTCAACGGTTGGAGATTTGTTGGCGGGACGGGACGGGACGGGATTTGACGGGACGACGGGAACAGTTTAACGACGGTTTAACCGTCCCGTCCCGCCGTTACCGTCGTTACCGTCCCGCCAAAATACCGTGATAAGCCTTGCTATTTATGGTATACTCCTACGTATCATACCAGGTATACGAAGCACTGGTTTCCAGCGCCAGCAACGCAACAGAGAGGACCATCAGCATCACTCATCATGTATGTCGTATATATATACAAGCTAAAAAAAGGGCCCAGAAGGCGCAACAATCAATCAATCAATCAATCAATCAATCAATCAATCAATCAACCACTCAATCAATCAATCAATCAATCAATGCCCAAGAAGAGCATCGAGACGCGACCACCCGAAAACGGCGTCTGTCCCCCCTTTGCGCCACGGGGGGGGGGGGCACGACATACATACGTACAAACCACTCTTTCCCGAAATATAAGCACATTTTATACATTATAACTCAATAAAAACGGTGCTTATATTTCAGTACAGTCTTATATATACATACATACATAGTGTCGGTCCTTTCCTTAAAAAACAGGCTCTAAGTAACCTAGCCTAGAAATGTTATAGAACTAAGAAAGTATACTCGTAAGTACGTAAATATGTAGCCTATAGATGGGCGCTTTGGCCGTCCAATAGGACTTTTTTTTCAAAGAAATCAATACCCCCTTTTCTCTCGTTCGCCAGAATAAGGGTGGGTGCTTATGAGTGATCAATGTTGAAGCTCATGCTACTCGTACACACTGTCGGATGGCAAGGATAATAGTAATAGCAATAATTATAATACAAGGATGTTAGCCCAACATCTGATTTCAGGTTTCTAGCGGGAGGGCCGGTACTACTACTGCTTGTATGCAGCGGAATGTAAGGATGCTAGACTAACATCTGATTTCAGGTTTCTAGCGGGAGGGCCGATAATGTATGCAGCGGAATATAAGGATGTTAGACTAACATCTGATTTCAGGTTTCTAGCGGGAGGATCGGTCCTTACTACTGTATCCAGCGGAATTATGAGGATGTTAGACTAACATCTGATTTCATATTTCTAGCGGGAGGGCCGGTACTACTATTAATACTGTATGCAGCGGAATATACGAATTTTAGGCTAACATCTGATTTCAGGTTTCTACGGAGAGGCGGTCGGTACTACTACTACTACTGTATGCAGCGGACGAACAATGAGCTGAGCAGCTAAAACGCCGGATGATGGTGATGAGTCGGTAAAGCCGTTCATTTGGGGGACGGCATTAATGTTCGTATCAGTTTGTCAAGTATTCAGGGATCATTGATGATTGTGTGATATATAGGTATATGTGAATGGTATGATTGCAATAAGATCTGCACATTGCCAGATGGCAAATGGAATAATAATATTACTGTGATGATGATAATGATGATGGTGTTCGTTCGGGACGATGGCCGGCGGCGGGTGGGGAGAATCCGGAATCACACGTCGGCCTGAAGGAACTGACTACTTAGCCAGGTCCAATGTCTACCTCTCTAGCGCACGGCCTCAGAGTGTTCCGATTCCGAGCCACCGGCGGGTTTACGGGGAAAAAAAACATAATTTTATTGTCCGGAGTAGAGACCCTTGTTCCAGAGGGAAGTAAGGGGAATGGGGACCAGATATATCGGGTGATGGCCCCTTAGCCCATGCAGAACTGAAAACATTATCCCACACTAATTTCAAGTAGTTTGCCCCCAAATACGTGGGACCAGTTATTAAGGGGTTAATGAAACCCTTTGGCAGGCAGCGGCAATAAAGCAAAACCAACAACAACTGCTTGAACCCTGTCATTTCCTTTTTGATTCTGTTGTTTTTTCCCCCCCTATTATGAAAAGTCCCAACAAAGTAAAGGGATTTCCAAAAGCGATTCATACGGCTGTCTGTATAGCCGTTGAACGTGCTAAAAACAACAGCTATCAATACAGCCATAGAGCCGTTGAAGGTCCAATAAACAATGCTATTTATTTAGACTATATAGCCGTTGAACGTGCAGAAAACACCAGCTATCAATACAGCTATGTATGTAGCCGTTGAAGACCCAATATACAACAGTTATTCATATAGACTATATAGCCGTTGAACGTGCAGAAAATGGCAGCTATCGGTACAGCTATATGGCCGTTGAAGACCCAATATAAAACAGCTATTCACATAGACTACCAGTATATAGCTAGCCGTTGAAGGTGCAAAAAGTGCGGCCACCGTCGTCGTCGCCTCCCTTCATCAGGTCGGCGTACTTCTTGTCGAGCGAGACCTGGCGCTCGCTCGGCCCCCGCCTCCACGTTCGCCTCGCGCCCCTCTCCACCAAAACCTTGCAGATTCGCGCACGGTTCTCCGTCAACGCCGCCGCCGCCGCCCGCCATAAGAGAGACAGCCGCCGCCCTTCTTAGTTGCACCAATTCCCCTGCCCTCCGCCCGCTCCACGCCCATTTACCATCAACCGCTTCCTGCTCAACCCGGACTTCCAAGCCCCGCCTCACATGCCCCGGCTTGCAGATGACTCAGGAGGCCCCCGCCGCCCGCCCCCGCCCCCGCCCCCGCCTCTCGCCCCCGGCCCGCTCCCCCTCTCGCCCCCGCCCCCGCCCCGCCCCACCCCTCTCCCGCCCCTGCGTTCCGCCTCCACCCCGCCCCCGTTGCCTTCCGCCCCCATCCGCCTCCGCCTCCGCCCCCGCTCCCGCTCCCGCCTGCGCCTCCACCTCCGCCCCTCTCTCCACCTCCGCCGCAGCCCCCGCCGCCGCCTCTACCTGGTGAAGGTCACCAGTGCAATAATTTTTCGAGGTGGACCGCTGACAGGGGGGGTCGTCTTCATTTTGTCCTGCTTCTCCGTCTTGTTCCTCTTCCTGAAGAGCGTGGTGGCTCTCTGCTGCTGCTGCTGCTGCCGTTGCTGTTGCTGTTGCTGCAGCGGCGGTGACGGCGGCGGCAGCAGCGGCGGCACCGTTGACGTGGTCGGTCTCTCCAGCTGGAACGTTTGTTGCCTCGCCTGCGCCTACTACGCCTGTGCCCGCGCATTCTTCTATACCCGTGGCTGTATCTGTCTCTGTGTCTGCATCTAGGTCTTCGGCTAGGTCTGCGCCTCTGCCTGTGCCGGTGCCTATGGCTGTGCTTGTGCCTGTGCCTGTGCCTGTGCCTGTGCCTGTGCCTGTGCCTGTGCCTGTGCCTGTGCTTGTGCCTGTGCTTGAGGCTGAGGCTGAGGCTGAGGCTGAGGCTGAGCCTGAGCCTGAGCTCGAGCCTGAGCCTGAGCCTTTGCCTGTGCTTGTGACCGTGCCTGTGCATGTGCTTGTGGCCGTTGCTGTGGCTGTGCCGGCGGCGGCGGTGGCTGAGAATGAGACCGTAGCTGTGCCTGTGCCTTTGCCTATCTCTATTCCAGTGGCTGTGGCTGTGGCTGGGCCTGAATTTGAGTCTTGTTCCGCGAGGTTAAGCGGCATGATGTCATCCTGAGGCCGGGGGTTAATTGTTTTTGTGCGCGCAACGAAAACAAAGAAAAAAGGTTGATGAGTGCCACTCTCGTGTATGTTGTTTTGTTTTTGTTTGTGATGGCCGGGACCTCGTTGCGGCTGCTGCTGGTGTCGTGTAGTCCCGTGCGTTTCAAAACATAGACAAAACCAAACAACACCCCCCCCCTTTTTCTTTCGCAAACGAAGGGTCGCCGCTACTGGCTGTTTCGCCGGCCGCTGCATGTTGAATGGGATAACAATGCACAGCACAGAAGCGCAGTTACTCGTCGTAATTTACCAACCACACTCAACACTATTGCGGAGCGACGCTTCAATCAACCGATCAAACAACGATCAACAAACGGTAGCTAGCCTTCGCGCAGCTCCTACGTTCTCATACGAGCCCCGGAACAACTTTATTGCTACATCCCACCCACCCACTCACCCACCCACCTATCCACGCCTCCAACCCCCCTCCCCCCACCCATCTCCAAACCCCCAATCCACCTTAAGCTCACCCCCCCACTCATACCACGCCACACGATGACAAAGACGAACACCCCCTCTCTTCCTGTTCCTACCATCCTTGTTGAGGACATATGAGGTTATGGAGATAGAGGCACCACTCCACACATTAAGCGACTGGCTGTTGGTGATATCCACCTCCCACCCCCTCCCTCTATAGCCATCAACCCATGCACCCCCACCACACCCATATCCCCACCCCCCCTCCCTCCATCCACCTAACCCCCCCCACCTTACCCATTTCTCGAAAGCGGATGGCGTGGTCACATGGGCCAGTCATATGGGTAGTACTCCCCACCCCCCCCTACCCATTCACCCACCCACTCGACTACCCACCACCCACCCCACCCCACCCAACCTAAAACCACCCAACCCACCACCCTGACCTCCCCTCCCCCTCCCTCCCAATTACACCCAACCCACTCGGGAAACTACCCACCCAACCCTGTATAACTCCTCCCTCCTGTTCTCCGGTCGGTCTGTCTGAAACACGTGCTGGTTACTGTTTTTATCGCATCACCCCCACCTTAGCGACCGCGTTGATGTCTGCCCCCAGCTCGATCAGCCGAAGCGAGGCCTCGAAAAGTCCCCTCTGAATGGCTAGGTGAAGAGGCGTACGAAAGTCGGATTTCCTCTGTATACATATATATACGAAGTATATATATATATAAATATATATATTCGAGACATCCACCCACGTGCACGTTATCCAAGGGGGGGGAAACAAAAAAAGAGAAAAAAGAGCAAGAACAGGAAAAAAAGAGGAGGATTAAAACGACGAACAGAAAAAAACGAAACAAACACAAACGTTGGTTGAAGTTTTGGCGAGGTTTGTTAAAGCGATGGCCTCTATATATAAGGGGCCAGGCATATGTAGGCGTGAAAGAAAATCAGACTTTCTTTCTACTATTAATAGTAGGGCTGTGACTTTGCTGGCTATATATAAGCCACCCGCCTACTAAGGCGTTTGTTTTGGCTAGGCAATGCAGTTATTAATATGATACCCTTGTCGTTTATTTATCGTCGACACACCCCAAGCTCCAAATCCGCACTCGCTCGTTTCGCTCATGTCACCCCCTTCGTTCATGTTGTTGCTTTCATTCCTCGGCGTGTACTGTTTTTTGCGACGTGTAGTGTGTTCCATGCGCAAAGGATGGGGCTGTGAGTAAGGCGTGTCCTTTTGGCTGGAGTTGACTTCTCCACCAGAGGCATGGTCGCACGTACGATATAGAGGTGCACCTCTTTTTTTTTCTGCAGCTCCATCACTTGAGGAGAGCTTCGCACTCGCCCAAAACAACTGACTTTCGCGAGAAAAAAAAAGGAAACGTGCGAACCCGATGAACCATCCCGTGGCCCTAAGGTATACCTGGTACTGTACAATGGATAATATTATATTGCCAAACAATAATGATATTCCGACGATATTGGCTTAACCCCTTAAGAAATGGTCCCACGTATTTGGGGACAAACCACTTGAAAATAGTGTGGGATTTGTTGTTCAGGTCTGAATGGGCTAAGGAAAGGCCCTGTCATCGCAGAAAATTGTTTTACCCAAAAAGTGCTCGTACGTACCCCTATCGTGTATATATAGCACGGGTTCACAGGTAGTTGTTAGTTGGGGGGCGAAGTAAAGCAACTAGTACGGGGGAACATAGTAATCAGGACCAAATAGTATTATTAATAGTAAAAATACTGTAATGTGTAGATTTTAGTGTATGCGATAGGTCTTGTTTACTATGGGTCCCCCGTACTATTAATAGACGATTTTCGGAACCCAAATTTAGGAGGTGTGAAAATCGGACTTCCTTCCTCTACGTATGATATAAATACGTACGCCTCGAGGAATAAAAGTAAAGAAAACAAGGTGACGTTGTGTACGAAACGAGCAAGCGATTGCGGATCGGAGCTTGGGGGTGGTGGTAGTATTACCACTGCACCGACCGCACGTATACCGTGTAGCAAAACAATCCCCGGTGCTGCTGGGTCACAGACTACATACGTGCGAGTAGGGGGTGATAAATTCATCAATCGCACCAAAGCCACGCTACAAAGTGGGTCTGTACAACACGATCGATCACAGCGTGATGCTCGTAACATAACCTATAGTTGTCACATTGAATGGTTTGTGCTCCATAAGTCTATATAGTTAAGAACTCGCGCAGCAGGATATTTGTAACTGGTAATAAATGTCACCAACTTGTCTTGTTCGGTCGGTCGGTCGATCGGTCGGTAGGTCAATCGGTCGGTAAGTCGGTCGGTCGGTCGGTCGGTCGGTCCCTTCAGGCCAAATACGGTACACACCTGCGCGCTCACTGGCATGCCGGCCTCTGATACGAGGAAGTCAAGGGTAGGAACCACGTCCCTCCCGCCCAACTTTTCGTTGCAGCCCTCCACCACCCAGTGCACGGCATCCAGCACGGCATGGAAACCAACGTCGAGGCCGTGGCTGACCATGAATCTCATCTGTTTTTCAGCGTCCGGAGGTCGCAGAGGAGGAAGGAGCCGAGCGCGCACGCGTTCACGTGGTGTGAACGTGAAAAGGGCGACGAGAGACAGGCGGACCCGATGTGTTGCGTCAAGGAGATAAATCCGTTGGTATGGTGCAGAAAGTGTATCTACTTTGCTGTTAGTACGATACTCTGCGCTTAATTATTTCGGGATCTCTTCTCTGAGTCCCCTGACTGAATTAGCCCGATCAGTCAGAAGTATGTGTGTCAAGCATGTTGCTACCTGCCAGTATGTCGTAAGACGCGTCCACGTATGTATGTATCTCATTTTTTATTCTGCGTCCGTCGTGGCGGGAAGGAGCCGAGCGCGCGCGATTTGCGTCGCTTGCTGTACAAGGACGAAGGGAGGCAAGCCGCGCGGTATTGTGAAATAAGTAAATCCGCGTTGGTGTACGGGCAGAACATGAATCCCGTTTGGTTGTTGGGGCTTTGTTTTGGCATCCCCTCTCTGAGTTACGAGTACTCATATACCACTGCAATCGGCGTTAGTGATGGATGGATGTCGAGGGAGAATCGAGTCCGATGTACTATAGTACCATTTGAAGGAAAAATAAAGAGAAGGTGGTGGTGGCCATCGGGAGAACAGAAAAAGCCATTCGTTGCTGGTACTCTGTTGTAGCATTCCCCCTCTCCCCTCGAGCGGCGTTACGGTTTGTAGTAAGCGTCCCCTCAGTATACCTGGCAGGCGTTATTGCCTGCCTAGGCAGGCATTATCGCCTGTCTTGGTGAAGAATCTCTCGTGCCTTCACTCATATGTCCACGCATTGGCACACCACAGCAGTATGGCCTCGTCAACAACAATCATCAAATCTGAGCAAACATTTTTACGACCTTACTGAGACACCAACCTTGGGCAACCTTGAGCACAGGCCACGACAAAATGAATTCAGCGCGGAGGATCGCCACCGAGCGCGATTTTCTTAATCGATATTTCTTGGCGTCCCTCGTGCTTATGAGGGGTCAACGTTGAAGCTCACGCTACACAGTGTCGGACGTGGCAAGGATATTAATAAGAACTAGAGTCTCATGTTCTTATTATTAGTACTTTGTTTCATATTCGTGGACCTCTATTCCGGGGGACCATAGTAAATAGAACCTACGGTAAACACTAAAACCTATATATTTACCTATTTTTACTAAAAGTATTTGGTCCTATTTACTATGGTCCTCCGTTATACCTACTCGTAGTGTAAGGGTAAAAATGCCATCAAAAACGAGTTTTGAGTTTCCTTCCGAATGCTGGCGTCCTTACAATTTGTAGGCGGTTGTTGATGCAGGCCTGCTCGAACATGCGCACCGAGAACCACGCCGGCATTTCCTCGCTCGGGCATTGGCTCACCACGCGCTCGAGCTCCTGCAGTTGGCCGTCCCTGTAAAGAGAGAGGGACAACGCAGGGGAGGGGAGGGAGGGGAGATAGACAGACAGACATACAGACAGACAGATAGACAGACAGACAGACAGACAGACAGACAGACAGACAGACAGACAGACAGACAGACAGACAGACAGACAGACAGACAGACAGACAGACAGACAGACAGACAGACAGACAGACAGACAGACAGACAGACAGACAGACAGACAGACAGACAGACAGACAGACATAAAGAGGAGGGGAGGGGGAAGGAGAAATGCAATATTTCAGGATACCTGTGCCGGAGATGACTGCTTTACAGCATTTGCAAACTCGAACATAATATTGAAAATCCCTTGTGTAGATTATGCATGTATGTATACAGTGTACGCACACTCGTAAAAACGCACGAGACGAAATCCATAACGTCAAGTTGCAGTTGAAGCATTGCACACATAATACCGGTACGTATATCATATCCAGGCAGCAACGTTTGCAGCAAGAACGGCCGCGGGGTCAACAGCGTCACAGCACACTTCACCAAACCGCACGGCTTTCTTTTTTTATGTAAACCCCACCTCGCCAGCCGAACAGAGCGCTCGCCGTGTTTCATCATCAGCTCCGTCGCGGCAGGGCGATTTTCTCTGTCTCGGAGAACCTGCTCTTTGCGGGAATGAACGACGCGAGGCGCAACCAACAGCAACACGCAACAGGAAAATCTGTGAGTTCTACGCAAGACACGTGCTACAATGGTAGGGGTACCTACCTCCAAGCACTTTTAGGCTATTTTTGTGTTTCTTCCTAAATCACGGGGTTTCCTTAACCCAAAAATCGTCGGGATTTTCCTTCTTGTTTAGCATCATGAGTGTTTTTTTTTTTTTTGTGTGCCCGTTTGATCGCTTTGCGGACCCTTCAGGTTCCAATTTTATTTCAGTATACTTTTTTGGGGGTAAGTTAGCCTGTGACCACGGGAATCGACCGTGTCAAGTGTTGGATTAGTACGGACAGATGGAGGTACTGGGTAGAGAGACCGGCACGGTTTCTAATGTGAAGACAACAACAACAACAACAACAGTCCATGGGATTGCTTGCTTACCGGGTTTCGCTTTTTCTTTTGTCTATAAAATCAGCTTTCTGTTTTGTCTTTTTTTTTTCGTCTTCTAAATCACGGGGCTTCTTAACCTAAACTTCGTCGGGATTTTCGTTCTTATTTAGAGTCATGAAAGTTTTTTTTTCATCCCCAGGCCATGGGAATCGCTTGCTTGCCAGGTTTGCTTTTTTTATTTGGTCTTAAAAATCACATTTTTATTTCAGAGGTGTAGAGAGTAGAGAGCTTCTCAAGTGAGGAATGAGCCTCAGAAAGAAAAAACGATGGTTGCACCTCTTCCGTAGCGTGTGACAGAATAGGTACCAGGGACACCGGTACACTACCGGCCCTCTCATAAGAAAGTGCCCCACAAGAAACTCAGCCTAAACATTACGGGGGAAATAAGAAAGTCGACAGATATTATACTGAAGTTAGTGTGGGACACACCCCTTTCTCAAATAAAAAAGTCAGGCTAAGCCCGGTTTCTGGTTTCTTATGAGCGGGCCGGTACTGTAGCGGGTGCCGCCCTCTCTCTCTCTAGACCACAGGCCATGCACACCATCTCATAACGGCAGGTTAGTTTTGGTATTCAGTAAACACATCAGTAGTTGTCCCTCTATAGTGCCGGTATGATATGCGACAGCCAACAATAACGGCACTATTACAGCGGCAACCGGCACGAACTAATCCACACACTGCCCCACCGGTTAACCCCATCTGTGCCAAGTGATTTCTTTCAGACCCAGGCACCATAGCGGGCAGCCGGCACTACTCAACCGGCAATATAGAGGGACCACTACTGCTGTGCAGATTAATCATAGGAAATATGCGTAAACCGTTGCTGGCCCACAGGGTCGATTTCTTATGTGGAAAACAGTGCGTTAACCACTANGGGTAAGTTAGCCTGTGACCACGGGAATCGACCGTGTCAAGTGTTGGATTAGTACGGACAGATGGAGGTATTGGGTAGAGAGACCGGCACGGTTTCTAATGTGAAGACAACAACAACAACAACAGTTCATGGGATTGCTTGCTTACCGGGTTTCGCTTTTTCTTTTGTCTATAAAATCAGCTTTCTGTTTTGTCTTTTTTTTTTCGTCTTCTAAATCACGGGGCTTCTTAACCTAAACTTCGTCGGGATTTTCGTTCTTATTTAGAGTCATGAAAGTTTTTTTTTCATCCCCAGGCCATGGGAATCGCTTGCTTGCCAGGTTTGCTTTTTTTATTTGGTCTTAAAAATCACATTTTTCTTTCAGAGGTGTAGAGAGTAGAGAGCTTCTCAAGTGAGGAATGAGCCTCAGAAAGAAAAAACGATGGTTGCACCTCTTCCGTAGCGTGTGACAGAATAGGTACCAGGGACACCGGTACACTACCGGCCCTCTCATAAGAAAGTGCCCCACAAGAAACTCAGCCTAAACATTACGGGGGAAATATGAAAGTCGACAGATATTATACTGAAGTTAGTGTGGGACACACCCCTTTCTCAAATAAAAAAGTCAGGCTAAGCCCGATTTCTGGTTTCTTATGAGCGGGCCGGTACTGTAGCAGGTGCCACCCCCTCTCTCTCTAGAGCACAGGCCATGCAAACCATCTCATAACGGCAGGTTAGTTTTGATCTTCAGTAAATACATCAGTAGTACTTGTCCCTCTATAGTGCCGGTATGATATGCGACAGCCAACAATAACGGCACTATTACAGCGGCAACCGGCACTAACTAATCCGCACACTGCCACACCGGTTAGCCCCATCTGTGCCAAGTGATTTCTTTCAGACCCAGGCACTATTTATAGCGGGCAGCCGGCACTACTCAACCGGCAGTATAGAGGGAACACTACTGCTGTGCAGATTAATCATAGGAAATATGCGTAAACCGTTGCTGGCCCACAGGGTCGATTTCTTATGTGGGAAACAGTGCGTTAACCACTAAATTCACCCGTCTAGTTTGTTCGGCATTGATACGTTCCGATGAAGGATTTTGGAAATTTTGGAAGCAGTTTAGTTGCGTTTGTGTCGATTTAGCACTTGTTATTTTCGGGGTGACTACTGGATGCTATTCATACAACTGTGCGGTGTGACAGTTGACCCTATTTCACACGCTGAGTTTCGACTGATTACTGGGCTGATGTTCTACTTTCGACGGTGCCGTGTTGATTTTCTGGGAAAACTTTGGAAGTTAAAGCCAGTATAGTTTAGAAACATTTATTTGATTTTGAGCTTTAGGAATCTAAATGGTGGGTTTGGTGTTTTCGCACCAGGGAGGCAGCTGTTTGGTTCTATAAGTAAGTGGGTTTTAGAAATTATGTGTTTGAGGTGACAACCATATTTAGTGTAGTGTTACATCAAGAGGATTCATGTGCCGGATGGTTGTGGGTCTGGTACGGCATTGATATCATGATGACAGTGTGCCGCGACTAGGGAGGCTGTTGGACATGATCGTGTCCACATATGATATGTGCTATATTTATTTTAATGCCAGGGATCTACGAAAACTATCTGGGACCGGAATACTCTCGGGTAGTGATTATATTCTCAGACGGGGTTCCAGATGACCTTCTTCTATGTCAGAGCAGGGACAGCTCCCCTCTCTGGCACTTCGAGTTCTGTACATCTACTTCGATAATATATACGTTCAATGTCTTTCTCTCTAACGTTCTCGTGGCAAATAAATGGCACATAAACGTACTCGTAGGACTTTGCAGTTTTCCTGTTATAGTATCCAGAGAGTGGTGTGGAGTGTGGACATCCTTGTCTGGTCCCGATCTGGAGCTGTGGAGTCTGCTGTAACTGCAGTTTACTGTAGGTTACTTTACAACTACTGTATTGTATATGTAGCTGTACAGTACAGGATACCGGAGGAATCCTACGTAGTACATATTATATAACGCAGGGCAGCCACGACACCTCGGCAGATACGACGTAATAAATCCCCCCTTCATGATCTAGATCGTATACTCGTACGGCAGATCTATTCCCGATGTTGTATGATCTAGCTCCATCCCGGGTGGGGACCCGTTCTTAGATCTTGTGGTTGTAGCGTGTGTATCAGCGCGTAGCTGATATGTACGCTGTAGACCCGCTTGTCGATGCCCGACAAGACACGGCCTAAAATGGAGGTAAGCGCGAAGCTCACTGTGAGGTGAGTTTGTACGAGAAGCTTCAAAGAGAAGAGAAGAAAAGAAGATGATGAAGGTGACCCCAGGCCTTAGTTGATTATGTCCAGCAGACAATAGCTCGTGGAGAGCATGTTGTTGAAGAGAGCTGAAGAGGAGTGAGAGCGTGTGCGTGCGATGCACGTGAACTCGTATGCTCAATCCCAAAACAAAACAGGATACGACCCCAAATAAGAAATCAAGCTGGACTATTCCCCGAATATGCTACCGGTCTTTCAGGGTACTGTATTCTACAAATCATGACAGTCCCATTGATATCCGCCGCGTATGTACGTACGATACTTATATGATACTCATTGACAGAGCTTTGGCTACTACACCTCTGGTGTGTACCTGTATGTACTTGACTTACTGTACTGTCTTACGACTATAGCTACGCTGTGCTACGATACTGCTGTATGCACCAGAGAGTATTTAGTATGTGTACGAGTGCATACAAGAACGTAAGACCTGCTGTTACATACTGGATGTTATCACATGACAACTGTGATACAGAACAGATCACTTACTCCTAGATGAGTAATGCCTACTGATGTAGTACGAGCTACTTTGTAGCAGATGACCCTGTGTTATCCAGCAGCGACTCTATGATACCGAATACTGCTATAATAGGTGTCATCTCTAACACCCGTAAGATCTGCATGATCTATTAATAGCACATGTTTCCTGGGTTGCATATTATTACTGGTACGTACGACTGTATGCAGATTCTGCACAACCTCTCACAACGGCAGGTGAGGAACTAGATGACCTAGATCATGGTCTATCTGTAGATGATCTACAGTAGATCATGATCTGTCCCAGGTGTGAGAGCTGCGTAGTCCAGGCTGGATTTCTTATTTGATAATAGGTGCGCTCTACATTAAACTTCAGCATAAACGACTCCAGAATTGATTGATTCCCTGTAATTCCCAGTCTGTCTATCGTATGGCTCGTTTTCCTACCATGCACTGCAGCTGTACTATCCAGTCTACGTATTGTACCCTGTCAAACTCTTTCAATACCCGTACTACAGCACGTACTATATACGTACGTACGAAGTGCGAGAATGAGTACGAAATATAGACTTCGTACTTGTACGAGTAAGAGCACGAGTACGAGTACCAGGCAGCAGTATGTACGAGTGTTCGCTACAACAGTATTTTCGTAGCGCCCGATAGCAAGCACCCGCACCTCGACTTATACGTATTATGCGACTCACTCTGCTCATCTGTTCGCTGACCGTTCCCCTCCAGGCAAAGAAGTCCGGTCGATGAGCACTACTTTGTCGACCCCAGGTCACCGTCACGCTCGGAGCGGCGAGGACCACCCCCTCCCCCTTTTCTTTGCCATCGCCATCTCCTCCCGGCCCACCACGGTCAGCATCACCACCTTCCGGGAGCGACGGCACTCCTGCGTTGGAGCAGAAGATACTCATGCCCACACGCGGAGCTAAACAATCCAGACGACCTCGAATGTACGCAAGGGAAGCAAATCTGAGGTGTGCCGTACGTAGAGCTCGCTATGACACAGCAGTATTAGCACCAATCAGCACATTTGCCACAGGCAGCGGGTGACACAAGCCGCAGCTACTGCGCAGCTGCGGACGAGTAGCAGGCAGGGCTGAGTGTGCGCAGGATCCAGGATCCGGATCCAACTGCCAAAAAGATCTTTCCCAGCCGGTACAGCCGGTACCCATCAGTCTTATCAGCCCCGCAAAAAAACGCGAGTGGAACTCCCTCGGCCAAATCGAACATCTCATCATCAAACGAACGACCCTTGGGTTCAGGAAGGCACCTCGAGCACATAGATCCAGGGTACGGGGCCATGAGAGACGCGGGGACCTCGCCAGCAGTGGGCATAGCTGGACATGGGGGCATTCCAGGGATGCCTGCCTTGCCGTCGCCGACGGCGGCTCACAAGTACCAGGTGGGTTTGAATTTCTCTGTTATCGTTGTTGGAAAACGATGAGGTGCGTGATACATTTTCGTTTTTTTCAAGTTTTGTTTTTCTGAGAAAAATATGCTGCTCATTCTGTCCGAAAATGTAAGGATCGTTTGGTTATTCATGATTATATAAAAAGTTTCTTACATTTTCGGACAAAATGGTATTTCGTTTTAGATGCGAGTAGACGGGGTCATTCTGAGATTCTGTGAGTGAATCTGGTTGTTCTTTTTCTTTCTTTTCTCTTGCGATTTTTCTCCTTTTTTTCTGATTTCTGTTTTTTTTGTTTCCTTTTCTTTCTGTATTCTGCAGCAGCAGCAGTGTACAGCAGTATATATACCACCTTTGGTATATATGTACGAGAGGATTTCGATTTGTTTCTGCGGCTGTTGTTTGTTGTTGTTGATGTTGATGATGTAACGTAACCGTTGTTGTTATCGTTGTTGTTATCGTCGTTATCGTTGCTGCTGTTGTTCAATCTCGAGACAAAAGCCAAAAACAGCTGTGTGAAACTGCTCGTGCCATACGGTTTTGTGGGACGCATTCGAATACTGCTGCTGTACGAACCGAGAGTTTCTGTGTTCCTGGGGTTGTTCTGCTGTTTCGGTTTTTGTTTGTGTTCGCTCACCACCACCGTATTTTTCGAAATACGTTTCATCAGTATCATCAGTGTGGTATGAAAACATCATACGTACCGGAATTTACTTGAAACGCGGAACGAAAAACGAAGAAAAAGAGTTGAATGTGAGTGAGAGACAGCAGTTTTCTTTTGTAGAAGAAGTGGGCGCGAGGCATCTCCAACAGCTGATCTCCAATCTCCAAAAAGGGCAAAAAGGGACGGAAGGACCGAGGAAGGAACGAAGGAACGAAGGAAGGGAAAGGAAGGAAGCAATGACGGGTTCCGCGTTCTGCGGCTGCTGCACGACAAAATTCACGACGTGCTTGTGTCGAAGCTTCCCTGCGCTTCCGTGGCCCCCACATCCTGGCAGCATAATAGTAAGACACCTTTCTTGCTAAGCTTAACCACTTAAGAGCTGGTCCCACGAATTTGAGGACAAACTACTTGGAATTAGTGTGGGACATTTTTTTTCAGGTCTGAATGGGTTAAGGTCGAGCAATAAGAACGGCAGGATGAAATTTATGGGAATATAAGAAATTCGGGGAGGCATCACACTGAATTTACAGCAGTAGTGTAGAACGCAACCCACTCTCAAAATGAGAAATCAACCCTGGGACAGCTTTCCTGTTTCTTATTATCATAGTTGTCGGGTACTGCTCTGCTGTATCGTACTCTACTCGTACGGAGTCTGATACTGCAGCACGGACCACAGCAGCAGTAGTAGCATCTCTTCTCAACCCTTTTACCTACTGGAAAACCGTCCCCCTACGTACTAAAATCAAGTAGTTTTGTCCCCAAAAATGTGTGTCGAGTTCTGAAGGTTAACCCCTTAACCCTTTTCGAACTTCAGTCCTGTTTTGGGGACAAACCACTCTAATTCTAAGTAATTTATCCCCAAAACGGGACTCCAGTCCTATAAGGGTTAAGAAACTGTCCCACGATTTTGGGGAAAAAATACTTGGAATTAGTGTGGGATAAGTTTTGCAACTCTGAAAGGTAGGATCTACAAGTAGATTCTCTAGGTCGTGATATGTCCCAGGTGTGACCAAAACTCACTACGTATTAACCCCTTAAGAACTGGTCCCACGTATTTGGGGACAAACTACTTGGAATTAGTGTGGGATGTTTTTTTTCAGTTCTGAATGGGTTAATATCGTACGACTGCTGTATTGACGTATTTACGGGGAATAGTAAATAGGACCTTTGGTGTACACAAAAACCTATATATTCGCCTTTTTTTACTATTACGAGGGACCATAGTAAAAATGACCAAATCTTGTTAGTAAAAATAGGTAAATATATAGGTTTTTATGTGTAACGTAGGTCCTATTTACTACGGCCCCCCGTACTATCATACCGAAATTTGGTCCTATCTACTATTAATATGGTCCCCCCGTTATTTGTAGTTTGGTCCTACTTACTAAGGGCAGGTATTTAGTAGCTGTCGCTATATAGGAACGCGAAGGTTTGGCGTCAACTTGTTTGCGTTGTGGGCGGTGGGCGGTATGTACAGCAGCAGCAGCTGTAATTGGTGGTGTGCTTGTTTGAGGGCAGCTCACCCCTTAACCCTTTTAGAACTGCAGTCCCGTTTTGGGGACAAACTACTTAGAATTAGAGTGGTTTGTCCCCAAAACGGGACTGCAGTTCTAAAAGGGTTAATATATTATTAATATTAATAGTAGACAATGGTTGACACACCCTGTGTACGAGACGAATACTCACACTGGCTGTTGTATATATATACAACTACTACAGCAGTGATGTACCCATTTTTACCCCTGAAGAACTGGTCCCACGTATTTTGGGGACAAACTACTTAAATTTATTGTGGGATACTTTTTAAAGTTCTGAATGGGTTTAAACCATCCGGTTTAAGTTACCGGCCTTAGCGGTTTAAGGCCACAGCAGTAGAGATAAGACCATGAAAATCGACTTGCCACGATAAAAAACTATTCGGAATTACAGTAGGATATCATTTTTTCAGTAGCAAGAGATAAGACCAATACGGAGATAAAACCACGTGGTATAAATTGTAAATTGACTTGTCACGGGGTGGTCTTTAAATGGGTACACCACTATGAAAAAGCCTAAGCCTAAGCCTAAGCCTAAGCCTGAGCCTGAGCCAATCGAGCTCATTTAACCAATGGTTGGCGTTATTCCCCTTTGTCTCGTGCACATAATGCGTCAACCAGTTTCCTCGACTTAGTTTTTTTTTTTTTTAAATCCTCCGGCGGATGGGTAAAAATAAAGCTTACGCCCTCCACACTTCCACGTCTCACTGCGTGTCGTGTGTCAATTCACTCCAGTGGTTTTGAGCTGTATTTAGTAAAACTGCTTTGTTTTCTGTTTTCCTCTTCGTTTCTCTTGATTGGTGGAACAAGAAATTCGCCGGTCCGGATCAAGAAGATCGCCGGTCCTCGGTTCTTTCATTTTGTTAGAATATACCTGGTAGGAGTTTGCACCCATAGGAAATGTCTGAGTTTTGCTTTGTTCGGCCCTAAAGACGTCGTCAATTGTTACAGTAATACTTCGTATATACGTACAGGTTCCCCTTCGAGATGTTGGTCACTTGAAATCCCGGGGGTGTCGCAAGTCGAAAAGAGATCGCACATGCTTCATAGTTCTCTTTTTTTAGCAAACATATGGTATATTTAGACTGCTGTCTTGTTCAAAGGAAAAAGTAGTGCGTAGCAACCGCCATTGCCAACGAAAAACAGGTCACGAGATGATATCGTATCTGAGGTACAGTGGACTACCGGTGTATAGAAAGTTTAGTTCGTTGTCCAGGCTCAACGACTTATTTTGTTCCCGACGTCGATCTAGCTATTTTGTGTAGGGTTTAAAGTCGATCCCACACTGGTGAGCTGTTTTAAAACCAAAGTTTTATTTTATTCGTGCCAACCTCAGCTCGTTTTTCATGACCCATAGTTTATGAACTGCAGGCACCCACTACTACGAGTATTTGTGTTGAATGTATTTTTTTATGT
Source organism: Saccharina japonica (assembly GCA_008828725.1). Taxonomy (NCBI): domain Eukaryota; class Phaeophyceae; order Laminariales; family Laminariaceae; genus Saccharina; species Saccharina japonica. Next base: position 127,641 of record MEHQ01001506.1, on the reverse strand, counting down.
CGAGTAGATCCACGAACTCGTGAATCGCGACGAAAACGAAGCAAAACACCCTGATAATCCGGGCGAGGCCAGGAAGACAACCTGTGAGATTGACTCGCCAGCCGGGCCACACTACAGCAGGACATATCCACGGATCTACATTATTTGACTTTTTCGTGGCACGTGTCGCGACGTGTCGCGACATGCCGCGACACGCCACGGACGCTGCCGCGGCACGCCGCGACACGTGCCGCGGCATTTCGCGACATGCCGCCGGCATGTCGCGAGTCGCGACAAGCCGCGACACGTAGGGTTAGGGTTATAGGGTTAGGTTAGGGTTGGCGACACTCGCCGCGACACTACCCGCAACACTCGCCGCGACACGCCGTGGGCTGTCGTGACAAGCCGCGACATGCCGCGGCGTGTCGCGGCACGTTCGTGGCGTGTCGCGGCATGTCGCGACACGTGCCACGAAAAAGTCAAATAATGTACATCCCTCACGCAGGGTACATAGAGTATAAATAGTTCAGTACGAAGACTATACACACACAAAGCGGACCTAGATTACACAATACCGGTACAACAGAAGAAGTGACTGCTGCTGTATACAGAACAGTACCGACAGCATAGCACAGAGCACATACGATAAACAGTACACAACGATTGAGTACACAGAGCACACACAGTTATATCTAGTTGTGGTGCTGGAGAGCAGGGTGTGCACACAATACGGCTGTTTACGCTGTACAGATGAGTATATATATGCACAAGATACTTATGACAGAGCTGTTGCCCGACGAATCCCGCCCCGGTCCTAGATGAGAGTATTTACTACCTTTTGGGCGGGTACCCTGGTACGCGTTTAGCAGGCGAGTACTCGTCTAAGAGTACCCGTCGAACACCTGGGTACCTCGGTGCCCGGGGCCCAAGTTCTCGGCGAGTATGAAGTGTTATCCATACCCGTGACGGGTATTGGCTGTTTTGTTGTTTTCAATCGCTGCTGTACTGCGTGGGTACGTCAAATCAGAGGGGGAAGTTTTGCTGGAATCGCATACATCGAACATGCACACACGCATGCATACACAAAGAAAAACTGAACACAGCAGCAGTAGTTCGTAGCTGTCACAATTAGACCTGCTGGATTCCCCCTGCTAGCTGTGTGCTACGGGTCCTGCGCACGCCAACAGGACACCACAGCCGTCACAAAGACAACAATCTGAACAGCGGCTACTGTGTGTTATGCAGCTTACTACTACTGCTGCACCAAAATACTCGTATTCGTACGTATGTAGATCGGCCTATCGTTCACGTAAATAGAGAGAGGTACATATAATATGCCTACTCGTACTGTGCATATATAGTACTCGTAGATCTGTGTATGTACTCTACGTAGATTGCAAAATCTTGGAACCAAATTTTTAAACTTACATAAAATGCGCATGTGATTTTTCAAGCATTTCGTACAACTGCTCTACTGCTGTACACAGCCCAGAGAGAGCACCCGCATGCAACATGGTGTCAACTACTGCTGCACGACGCTTGATGTATGCCTCGTTCAATGTCGGTGTGATCCTTGCTGTCTCGTGCGTGGTGCGTACTGTGTGTGTTCCGTTCATGCGGCGGGCCAAAAACGAACCATCAAAATTCATACGGATCAGTTTCTTCATAGTTGTTGGGGAGGCGGTGTCAAGTCGGAACGTCTCCCCTGAGTTATTTGCCAGAACTCGCGACTTTGAAGGCCCAGAGCACGCCCCACGGGCCTCGGCCGGGACCCGCACTTGCGCCGCGGTGTACACGCTGGCCCCCTGCGTGCCCCGCAGCCGACAGCGCGAGAAAAGACCCGCGGCCGGAGATGAAAAGTGAAAGTATTCCGGGAAAATGTCCATTTGGTACCTATACTTCGTACATATTTAAGCGTTGTTCACAGCAGGGTATACTGGCACGTTTTTCTAACGGCGGGCGTTCCTGAAGAACTCGCAAGGGTTCCCCTTTTGTGTAGCGCCGTAAAAACTAGAAACTCGTGTATTCGCTCGTAATACGCAATCACCCTCACGGATCAGACAGGCACAGATCACAGACAAAGGCGAGAAGACTCTGCTGTGAACTTTAAGCGCGCAGATTTCTTCTTACTGCTGTATTGTAGTTACGGAATTCGTCTTGAGTTACAGATTTATTCTTAGTACCAGGTTCGTACGCACTAAGAACTTGACTGCTATATAGGTACCGCTGTTGCTGTTCTATATCGCAGCAACCAGGGATGTGTGTTTGTGTTTTGCCGCGCTAAGTACCGGTAATTACCGCATAATGAGCACTTTGTGAGAACCTCACTCACTCAAGGGATGTGTGTTGCCGCGCTATGTACCGGTAATTACCGCACAATGAGCACTTTGTGACAGCCTCACTCTCACTCAAGGGATGTGTGTTGCCGCGCTAAGTACCGGTAATTACCGCACAATGAGCAACTTTGTGAGAACCTCACTCACTCAAGAACCGCCACCGCAAATCAACTTGTGGTGCATAGGGGATGGAATGCTACCATTCCAGCATGATAATGCGTAAAAAAGGGAGGTTTCCAACATATAGATGTAGGCGTTTCTTCGCGGCGTCTATTTTTTTTTTTTTTCGAATGACAGGTGAATTTCGTCTCTGTTAGAGTCAATGTCATGATTTCGAGCCCCCCCGAGTGCATGCTCGTAGGGACTTTTTCTCGCAAAAAATATCCTGACCAGCGGAAAGCGCGAAAGCGTGAGTTAGCAAAATTCCACAGATGCTCCGAGTACGTTGGAGTAAAGTAAGGGGAGTATTGGAGATAAAATACTTCAGGTACTTCGTGTACTCGGAGTATTGCGGGGTTCGATACTCCGGGATACTGCTCGTACTCGGAGTATTTCGGGTATGAACACTCTCGATACTACTTGTACTCGGAGTATTTCGGGGTCCGATACTGCGGGTACTCCTTGTACTCCGAGTATTTGGGGCTTCAGTACTGCTCATACTCCAAGTACTCCGAGTATTCAGGCCGCCAGTACTCTAATACTCTTAAGTACTCGGAGTACGAAATGTACTCGATACTTGGAGTATACTCGGAGTGTGAAGTACGTTAGGAGCATCTTTGCATCATTTTAAAGACTCGGCCGTCATTCCTCCCAGGTTCTGGGAGCATGTGACTGGCGTTTATAGAATTTCAAAATTCACAGATGCTCCCATTACCTCGGAGTATAACTAGAGTATTTTCGAGAAAAAAATACTTCAGGTACTTTGTGTACTCGCAGTATTTCGGTGTCCAATACTCTCGATACTCGGTGTACTCCGAGTAATTTACATGTTTTTACGCCGAGTACTGCTTGTACTCGAGTATATGTACTGCTCATACTCCCAGTACTCGGAGTATTTGGGCCTTCAGTACTGCTCATACTCCAAGTACTCCGAGTATTTAGGCCACCAGTACTCTAATACTCTCAGTACTCGGAGTACGAAAAATACTCGATACTCCCGAGTATACTCGGAGTATCGAGTATACTCGGAGCATCCGTGCAAAATTCGATGAAAATCGACGAGCGTTGGGAATGCTGAACCCTCCGCGCGATAAAAATCAAGGCACGAACCGTAGTGGGGAGGAGGGAGAAGAGCCTGCTTTATCTACATTTATTTCTTGTCACAGGCTTTCACAGGTATGATTTATTCATTTTATCTGTTTTTTTTTTTTTTTTAATTCATGTGTGTATTCGGATGGTAGCGTATAACTTCGTCTACGAGTATCGTATATATAAGAGTATCGATTTATTTTTATTTTCTATCTTTGTTTTTTACTGATACCAGAATTACGGGAAAACGTAGTAATCAAGACCAAATGTGTTTAGTAAAATAGTGTAATATATAGGTTTTTGTGAATGTGATGGTTCCTGATTACTGCTTTTAGGTCCTCCGTATACCAGGTATTTGTTACCTGGTATATTAATAGTACCATTTCTTACCTGGTATTCCTTGTTTTTTACACTCGTACCTGGTATATTTTTTTTGTCATTTCATATTTTTGTCATGGTATTCCTATATTTTTTTTAACGAATGTTAATGTTGCCTTCTTTTTTCTTGTCGTCCTTCCTTCCTTCCTTCCTTCCTTCCTTCCTTCCTTCCTTCCTTCCTTCCTTCCTTCCTTCCTTCCTTCCTTCCTTCCGTCCTTCCTTCCTTCCTTCCTTCCTTCCTTCCTTCCTTCCTTCCTTCCGTCCTTCCTTCCTTCCTTCCTTCCTTCCTTCCTTCCTTCCTTCCTTCCTTCCTTCCTTCCTTCCTTTGTTTGTCGTCGTCGTCGTCGTCATTGTCGTTTTTGTCGATTCTACTAAAATCACCACATATACGCCAGCTGTGAGGTCGACCGATTGAGTGGTTGATACTCAACTTTTGAAATTATTTTTTTAGTTCATTCTGTTTTTCGTCCCATTCATTATCTTCTCCCTTCTTTTGCTCCCTCCTTCCCAACAGTACTCATAACTCAGATCCGGGGGGTCACACAGCAAGCAGGCCCCCCCCCCCCCCCCCCCCTCCCCACTGCGTATATACGGTTCGCGCCTTTCCTTCTTTTTTTTTTTTCCGCGAAAATACTTCAGCCCTGTCTTCCCTCGTAGACTCGCATCGAATCGAATCTAAAGGTTATTACTATTAATAGGTTTTTTGTTTTGATAATAACGCCTCGTTATCCGGTTTTCGTTTTTTTTTTTCCGCCTCCCGGTGCCCACCTCTACATACCACTTTGTTCCTATATATAAGGACCCTTTGGATGAAAGTCTCGACTGACACCAAAACTACAGTTACGGGGTGGGCTAGTGTAGTAAACAGGACCTACGGTAGACACAAAAACCTATATATATATCATACCTATTTTTATCAACAATATTTGGGCCTATTTACTATGGTCCTCCGCTATACCGGTAGCTTTTAGTGTGGAACACTCGGCCCTATGATACACCCCTTGACATCGCTCGTTTTTTTTTTTTTGCCTTGCTTGGCATGCCTCTTATTACGTGATGACGTTTTTTTTTTTTGGTATCGGGTGCAGGCCGCGAAGAGCCAGGAGGACCAGCCGCCGCCGAAGTCACCCACCCCTCGCTTGGGAATGGTGGCGTCAGATGAGGTGTACCACAAGGTCGGGGCCGCGAACGACATCATCATCGTCAAGGGCAATGACGGAAAGCTTTCCATATCGGACTTCAACGTGAGAGGGCAGGCGTAACGGGGGGGGGGGGGAAGGAGGGGAGGCGTACTCATTTGTTGTTTGCCGTAGTCGTTTGGGCATCGACCATGAGTCCCTTTCGAGACGAGGGGGAGCGGGCGGGGGGGTACTCGTGTCATGCATGGCCGTAGTCGTATGGCCGTAGACCCTCGCGTCTCTGCAATGCCGGGACGGAGCACGTCGGGTTGTCACCGACCAGGCAGACATTGCTAGCACCAAGCGCGAAGCGCTATAGCGCGAAGCGCGGTAAGGTGTTGGCGAGGGGGGGGGGCGGCGGGGGTTACTCATTGTCGTGCATGGCCGTAGTCGTATGACCATAGGGGGGGGACGGTACTCATTGTCATGCATGGCCGTAGTCCTATGACCATGTAGACTCATGCGGTGGGGGGGGGGGGGGGGGGGG